>JANIJG010022032.1:0-30146 GCA_024611175.1 Megaceryle torquata | reverse complement strand
AAGCAGAAGCCTATAACCGAGAAGCAAAAGAAGCAAAAAGAAGAGGGAGGGGGGGGGGGGGGGGGGGGGGGGGGGTATCATGGCCTCTAGGGCGATGGGAAAGTGCAGGGATCTGCCGAGAGGGGCGGTGTCTGTCCTCCCGATGAAGTAACTCGGACCTACACCGACCGAGCAATCAGGCATGTAACTGTGGGAAGAGTCTTGCCCTGGCATTGTGGTCTGGTGGCCGTATTCTCCTCTGGTAACTCCAGTTTGGCTTCTGTTTGCTTTGAAGTAAGGGGAGTGGCACTTGAAATGGCCTTGGGGGAGGGAAGCTAAATTTTTATACAGGAATAAGCCTGGGAGGAGGGTACCCTGTTGAGATAGGGATTAAGTTGTATGGGGAATGGATTTTTACAATCCTCCAACAACTGGAGGGCCATTTACTGAACAAGAAGGAATTTGTGCTTTAACCAACTGACATTTTATCACCTTGCAGTAGACAGCTTTGTTTCAGCTCAACACCTGCTTGATTCTGTAGCTGTCGATCTGCCAGGGATGTTGCTGAACAATGCGGTGACAACCTCGCCCTACCAAAGTGACAGAAAATACATTTTCTTTTGTGTTTGAACTTGTCCTACCATAAAGGTATTTTCAGAGCACAGGCACCTGGGGAACATCTGAAAATGCCGAAAGGAAGGAAAAAAACCAAACCGCGATCCTGAAGTTGAATTGTTGAACTAAAGATTGCCTATTCTCTCCAAGGATTTCATTAGCGACTTTCCTGTGAAATAGTTTCAGAAGCCTATTTACAACAATTTTGTTTTTCTTATTGTAGTGACTTTCTTGCATTAATTTGTACAAATGCTTTTTTTTTCTGAGCTATTTCTGTAAATGTTACCTAAGTGTGCAATTTAATGGCCTGTTGGTTTAACTATTTTAAGACAGTATCTTTATGAAATAGCTGTTTGTTTTTAGGACAGCAAAAGATATCATTCTGATTAATGGGGAGGGGTATTTCTTATACACAAATTCTTCTGTGTTTATGAATATAAAACTAGAGCCAATGAAGTTAGCCTGATTTATACAAGTTGGAAATCAATCCAGCTTGTTCTTAAAATACTTGTTTTACTGCTGTCCATGCAAAAACTGCAAGTAAAACAGTAAAGCTTCTGCTCCCTTGCTGGGTTATAAATAGTTTATAAATTAGGCATTTAGTAGGAGTTTTTTAATAAATCATCACTTGTCCTGAAATTCAGGATGCTTTGATCTGTGCATCTCTTTGCAAATACGTAGCACCTTTCCGATGACCCCACCGCTAATAGCAAACTGCACAGAGGGCTCTTCGGGAGAAGATTCAAAGTTTTTGCTGTCTGGTCAGCAGTAGCCCTGGCCGTCTGTCACACGGCTCGCTCCCCGTGCACCACCGAGCGAGTGCTGGTGGAGATCACAAAACCAGGCTCAAAGTCACTGTGGGCAGGATAAAAGAGCCTTTGTGGGATACTGCCATGATAATTCCAGGTTAAAGCTACATATAAAAGATCTCCTCAAAAGAGAGTAGAGAATGTTGTAATTGGGGAAGTGAGTGGAGTCATGTGGGAAAATATTTGTAGCAGAAGACACTCTTTTTCCAGTACTGTGGTTGTTACATTAAAGAGCTAATGTGTAAGTTAATGCTGCCTGAGGCAGGATTAACTTCTAATGTGTAGGGATTGAAGATTGCTAACAGCCTAGGTAGCATGAAAACCAGCTTGTGTGGGAAGGGGGCTTCCTGTACTTGTATCTGCTACATGGCCGTGGCTACGTTTCTTGTGCTGAGCACCTGCCACCAACGTCTTGCTTCCTGTCCAACTCCTGAGCAGGTACAAGGGTCTGTTACAGGATCAGCCAACTGCAAGGCAGGGCAGAGTCGTGCTGCTGGTGGTGAGAGTTGTGTGAGGCCAAATCAATGTGTGTGACTGACTGCTGTCCTGATTTTGCTCTCTTTCTTGAGCTGCTGGTGCTGGTTCAAAAAAGCTTGTGCTGCTTTCCTGGACGAGACTTGAACTTGTTGTCAGTGAATCCTAATGAAGATGGCAAAGATCTGCACCCCCTGGGAATATGCTGCTTCTGTTTAGCAGATCCATTTTGCTGTGCTGAGGCTTTTCAGTATGAGAGAGGGTGTGTTCTTGTGTTGATAGAGGTCTCTGCTAGGGTGGTAAAAGTCACAAAGAATGGAGACAAGATGATGTGTTCTTCTGGGCCTGGCCCCACCCTCCTCTGTTGTGGTGGGGTTGCTGGGGTCCCTCTGGTGCTTACCAAGTATAGGGTGCAGGTAGATTCCCATGGGAGCCTGTTGCCCTCTCCAGTTTGGGTGTGAGGAAATGAGCTCACAGCACTCCCTCACATAAGCAGCAAGGAAAGACTTAGTGTGGATGGAAATTCTCTGAATACTTGCCACAGTGTTTTGTATTGCTCACTGGGTGTTGTTTTTATAGGCATTTGGTTTTGATTCTATTTCTATTCTATTTCTTCCCCAAATGTGCTCCTGGGCTCTTATTCTGTTCCCAGTTCCTTCTCTGGAAAACCAGTCCAGTGTGCTCAGCTGTGTTGGGGCTCCTGGCTGCTTTCACACTTGAAGGGTTTTGTTTCTCCTGGTGTGGAGGCAGAGCTCTTGTATGTGTCCCAGCTCTGTGAATGACAGCTTCCACCCTCCTCTTTAGCAGTAGGTGCTGTTGATTGGCATCTCTGTGTTGGCAGTTGTGCAGTTAATCCACTTTCTTATTAAGGTGCATGCTGGTTTAATATTGCCATAGAACTACTCTCTTAAGATAAAAAGGAATCTTAAAAAAAAGAAAATGCAAGAGATGGGGTAAAACTAATATATTTTCTTCCTTTTTATAAAACATGTTAATTGTGGGTCAAAGAATGCAGTTGTTTGACGACTCCTGTTGGACAAAGTCCTTGTACAGACTCAGCAGCGGTGTGTTGGGGTTTTTTTTAACCTGAAAAGAATTTTTCCAAATAAGACCTCAACATCTGTACCTAAAATAGTATTTCAAATGTCATATATTTTTCTATATGTCTTCTCTATGGAAGTATGCTGTCACTCAGCTGTTCCAGAGGCGACAAGACCCATCAATATCTGTCAGTCGGTCTGAAGGTACTTTTTTGGATTCCAAATTAGAATTTCTAATTAGAAATTTCTGCCTGTTGTGCAGCTTTCAGGCTGAGTGCAGAACATGGAATGTTCCTCTAGCACACGTGTGCATAGCAGCAGAGGGGGTGAATGGTGAGAAAGTGAGGAATTCCTTTAGCAGCACTAGGCTGTGTTCCCCCCCCCCAGTGAATGTGGATAACTCATCGCTAATGGGTTTTATGTACAAGGGAGAGGATGATCTACCCCACTGCCTGCACTGGGAAGTGCAATTTAAAGCTTTCCTGAGGCATTTTAACACTAGATTTCTTGGAGCACCTCTCTTTGAGTTCTCACGTGCAGAACTCCCAGTGTCTCACCAGGGCTTGCTGCACACAGACCAATGGCAGGGGATGTCTCCTTTGTATCTTCTCAAGAGGTGTAAAATAGACAGAGGTAAATTTCTTTTATGATACACAGATGCTTGTCCACATATGTGGTAGTGGTTCCCTTCAAGGCAGGTACGTGAATGCTAAAACACTGGGAAAAAACAAATAATTCCTCACCATTAGAAAAAATGGTGAGGAATTTCCTTTCCTTCATTCCAGAAGATACTACTCTGTGACCCTGATTGCAGACAAGAGTTGAAGGAGAATAGCTTGGTCAGGTCACCTGTACAGACTGTGTGGTGAAATGGCTAATAAGGACATACAGATTTGCTCTGAGGAGAATTATACAAAGCAAAACAGAATCCCCAAAGCCCCAGGACTTGGGTGACAAAGGGACGTACCCATAAAAAGGTAACTTCTGTAACAGCTACATCAGGGCTTTTAGCACCTTCCTCAAAAGCACCTGATATTAGCTGTGGGCAGTGACCACGGTGTGGGACGTGGATTGTTAGACAGAGGGAGTACATGAATTGTTCTGTTGAAACCAGGTCCTAAACCAAACTGAGCGGAGGAGAAATAATGTCAGAATTACATCCTCATATGCTGGTGTCTGCAATGCCAAACTGCCATTTGATGCTCTTACCTTATTTCTTTTTCCTTTCTTAAACGCAAGGGAAATTTTGAAAGGATATATTTTTCTTAAACTGCTTTTTTGAAACCAGTGGGGGTTAATTAAAAACTAAATTTGGAATCTACAAACACCCAGAAATTATTTACACTGTTGTTAATTTCTTCTTTAATATTCATAACTGTTTCCTCTTAATTAAGAAGAGAGGGAGAACATGAATAAAGACTCAGAACAAAAGCAGCCTGCATACAGATAAGGGTCTGAGTTCTCAAAGAACTGGACCAAATGCATACTGCCTGCACCGAGTGAAGAATTCATGTACAGAGGCTGTGCATTGCAGCTGAAGAAAGGGGTACGCTTGTGTATGAATCTTACTGCACGAGCATTTGGTGGTGTGATCCTCTTACCACCATGGTTGCCACTTCCCTGTTTTCTGGCAATGGATACTCTGCAGTCCAGGAGCAGTTCAATTAGTTCTTAGAAAGTGGGGCTTGTAGTTTGGAGATGTTGCTAGATTTTGAACTAGTATTATAGAAGCAGCTGTAGCAAGTGAGGCTGCATAGCTTGGAATAGGGTGCTGCGTTTTCTTTGTACTGCTGCTAATCTAGAGATGTTAGTTGGAACACAAACTGCTTGGAAGTCAGTTGACACCTGCCTCTTTATTCCCTTCAAACCCATTTGAAAACCCAGTCTTAAATTATTTTTTAGTAGTCTGCTTAAAATGTTCAGCTTGGTAAAAAAGATGCAAGCACAAACCTGTACAGCACAGGTGACCAAATCACGTGCTTGGGAACAGCACATGACTGACAGAAACGCTTCATTTTCAGAGGCTGGAAATTTAAACAATCCTAAAGAATACATTCCTTCAAGAAAAGCAAGGGTAAACTACCTTGAAGAGAAAGCACTGCATTCCCCTTTTACTTTCTTCAGCTGTGCTCCCAAACCCCTTGTAGTAGTAAATAATACATTGCATAACACATTTAATGCATTATAATATGTTGAGTTAAATGCATGGTTAATTGAGAGTCTGTATTTCATGTCCATCAGTAGAAGTTACAGTAAACTGTTCCTTTTGGCCAGGCAGCAGCATTCCTGCTAGATCATTCTTAGAAGAGACTTTCTTACAGATACATATGAAACGTATAGCACAGTGCGCTACCACGTGCTTCCATGTGAAGGGATGACAAGGTGAGATGCAGCAGCTGGTGCAGCATGCTTAGAGAAAGATGACCTTACTTCATTCCCTGCCCCTTTTCTTCACCTTTGCATCTCAGCAGGCACAGCTGGAAAGACTGGGATTGTGAAAATAGATGGCTAGTGTCCAGAGGAGGCGTGGGAGAGGAGAAGGCTAGAGATGACTAGCACAGCCCAGGAACATTAACCTTTCTTTGGATTGTACTGGTGCAGGAAAAGATCTCTTGAAATAATTAATATAATATTCTCACGTTGTTAATTACAAAAACTTGCTATTTGTGCCAAAGGCCTTCACACTAAAGTTCACTGATGCAGGAGGTTTAAGCTGGACTCGATGCCTGTGTTGATTCTCAGTATAGAGATGAGGTTGAAAGAATGCCTGACCTTAGCTCAGGGTAGACTTTCAGTTAGGATATTGAATATACAGGAGGGAAAAAAACCAAATGTAGGCTTTTGTGAAGCCTGCCATGTAAAACAGCCTGCATGACTGGCATTCCTACACTGGTGCTCGCTGTCTTGCAGTGCTACCAAGACAGGCCCTTCTTCAGGTTTCAGACTCCACCATGTCTAGAACCATGGCAATCTTTGAATGAGCTGCGGGCAAAATAGAAAACTGGAAGTAAGGAAACAGCATTTTTAAATGAAAAAGAAATAGATTCCGTTCCTTACCTCAGAGCCAAGGTAGCAAACAAACTTTTTTTTCCAGGGGTGGAGAATCAGGAATGGAGCTGAGGGAAGAAACACGATTAAAAGAGAATCTGTGTTCCCCTGTGCTCCAGGGAGGATGTTGCATACTCTTGCTGCAGTCAAGAGTGTAACTGTGACAATAAGGTTAAAGTTGAAGAAAAAAAAATATTTTGGCAAAGATTTATGGAAGAAATGCAGCATATAGAGGACTCTGGAGATTAGACGCAGACTTCAGACTCTGGCAGCCTGAACACAAGTAGGAGACCTGGGTTAGAGATGAGTGAGCTGTATGTACAAATACATGTCTGTGATCTTTTTGATATGAAAAAGATCATAAATTGTATCAGAAAATACAGGGTCAACGGTAGCAAGAACTCCTCCAGGGAGACAGGAGTTACAGTAATATCAGAAGACAGCTGGTAATGGGGCAACAGAAGATTTCTTTTTTTTTTCTTCCCCTCTTCCTTTCCCCTTAGGGATGATGATGGAACAGTAATTACTGAGAAAGCCAGCAACCTGCAGAGTGTAGGAGTGTCTTGCTTGTAGTTAGAGATGCTGAAATCTGGCATATACAGGAATCAAAATTTGATCTCTGAACAATTGAATCTGCAGATGGTGGGTAGGTAAGAAGGCAGATGGGGTGGGGAAGGGGGAGAAGGGAATGAGCATGGCAATACAGGGTCTTCCTTGAAGATCTAATACCCACTAGCCATATCCATTCAAAGGTTTATCTGTTAATGAAAATGTCTCTCTAACCCAAACATTATCTAAAATTAAACCCAGAAAAGGGAATAGTTCAGGTATAAATGGATGCAACTGGATCAGTCCACCGTGTCACCCAAACAAAGCAGCATGGCTGCACTCTGATCTCTGTTCTTCCTCCATCTCCTTTACAACAATACTGTGCAGGTTTAACTGGTGATCTCTAACCCTTGACGTTGGAATTGCAGGCAGCATTTGCATGGACTGTTGGTGCAAAGGTGAAATGGTAGATATCTAAGTAATAGGCTGCAATGTAAAAGGAATAGGCATAAATTTATTGAAGTAACAGTGATTTAAGATGCTTGAAGCCCAGGGTGAGAACCTTGAAAAAGGCCTGAGGTCTGGGGACTGCTCGGACACCGCTAAAAATCAACCCTCTCCACAATGTCCCCAGGAGATCACTTTAAAACTAGATTAGGCATCCGTAACCTCATCTGCAAACGTGGGCAGCTCTGTTCTAAAAACAGTCTCACAAGCAAGACAATTAAAAACAAATGCCTGGGAAATAAAGATTTCCCGTGTGCTGTACTTGTTTTCTTCCTGATTTCTGTGGCTGGAACTTACTGATACTTGTCTCCGTCCTCACCAATATTTCTGTCTCCCTTACAGAAGTATTTTAGGGGGGTGTGGAGATCTTGTTGTTATCTGTGCCAATGAACTCCAGAGCAATCTGCAGTGTCAGAGGAAAAACAAATCTAAAGTGTGAGATTTCAGTGAGAAATTGCCCATTTCCTCTTGTCCTGCAGGTGCTCCTGGAGTTGCTCACCCCACTATCAGTTGCTCTATTTCTCTTAAAAAGACCTTCAAATAGCTTCCTTTCTGCTTTATGCTAATGGTGTTCCATGTGAATTTTATAAGTTGTTATACCGTGTTTATATGTAAGAATGAAACATTCTTCTCTTTGAATAAGAGATGAAACAAATGGCAATGAAAATGCGATTGAAAACAAAATCCTACCCAGCTGAATAAATACTGTCCTTTGCATATTAATGAAGATCTGATGGGAGCAGCAGAAGGTACAGCGGTGGAAGCATTTGAGTGTGTCTGTCCAACCCCACTGTGAGAATCTCAAAGAAGATGAGAGTTTAAAACACTTAATGTAGAACAGAGTTTAAATGCCACAGATTTTTTTAAAAAATAAATAATCATGGGGTTTTATATTTTTACTTTTTTGTTGGTTTTTTTTGAGAGGAATAGATGAACTGATACTGCTTTACATTTTCTAGCTACAGACAGGAATAATTTAACTTCTACATTTGTCTGTCAAGACCACTGCCTGCTTGTGCATGTAGTTGAAATCTATCAATATAATAAAGCTTTTCTGTTTCTAAGTGTTAAAACAGTAAGTACTGAGTAGCTTTGAAATGCATACTTTTTAACTGTGATCTTTCAAGAAGTAAAATTAACTGCACATCAGTATTTAATGCATGAAACCATGATTTACTGTCCTGAGAACTAATTTCAGCTTGCTGCAGATGTAAACTTGCCCTCAATTAATGTACTACTGGGCCTGATTCAGAGATGGGTGAAGTCAGCAGGTCTTTCCAATTACTTTTATGGGTATCAGATGAAGTCTTTAATTAATGCATCACTGAGTGCTCAGACTCATTAAAAAAAATTCTCATTTCTAGATATAATGCAGATCTTTCAAAATGTCATTGTACTTTAAAGCTCTTCTGCTCTCTTGGATGAGAAGTTATTTACACTTGTGTGAATACATCTGATATATTCCTTCTTTCCTCGCACCATAATATGCCTACAGTATGTGTTTTGATATATTATGTGTATCTTTGAATACATAATATATTACCAGATGGTACGTGATTAGCAGGGTATACTGAAGTAGGAAGATGTCTTCTGCCCTGGGTACATGTACACAGTCTGGTAGTGTATGTATTTAAAGGGAATATTTCAGAATGTATTTTTAGGAGAGAAAATAATCTGTTGATACATGCAAAAGTTCTGTATATGTGGTAAATGAGCTACCCGGGAAAGCTGCACATCTCTCATGTTACTCAAAGTATTGGAAAACTTCCTCTGGCTCAGGAGTTTAGCCTGGTGAAATTTTGACCGAGGAGACTTGCTGTTCGGATGTCATTGTCATGTTTTCAGTTCCAGTAGTTTAAGAGTTCAGATTTGGAATACAGAATACACGATGTCTGGATGATTCTTTTCCAGGTCTCGGCTGTTCTTAATTTGTAGAGGAGCAAAGGAAAAGATTCTGATGGGTTACTGCCCGCTTGAGTGTGGGAGCATCTGAAAAGCCATTGTTTTCTCAAGTCGAGCACGATGCCAGCTTGGGGCTTGTAAACAAGCTCCACTGTCAAGGTAAACTTATGGATGTGTTTCAGGTTCCTGAAAATTCACCATTTAAATGAGAAGCATTGATATATCCTTGCACAAAACCATGTAATTTGCTGTTATAATTAAGACTGGTGTTGTGAAAAGACCTGAAGTTATGGCCACCTGTTCCTAGTGTAGATTTTAGTCATCATAAATTGAATGCCATGGGCCAAACTTTCAGCCCTTAGTAATAAAAATTACAGAGTGAAGAGAAATTATAGACATTCTAGAAGTGTACTGGTTATGGGTCAGTTGGGGTCTGGAGGTAGCTTTAAGTTGGTAACAGATAGAAATTTCATATAAGAGCCTTAGCTCATGTAAATCAATAAGGCTTCCCTGATTGTAATGAGCTAATGCCAATTTATAGCACCTGAAAAGCTATTGCCTAGATTTACAGTGTAAATATAATTACTATGACAAAGATTTGCTTTGGTTCACCGAGCTGGCAACCAGCAAGGCTTACAGTATTGTGCCTTTTTGTTCTCGCTTAAATCGCCTTTCTAGAGAGTGGCTGGAGTTAGAACCTAGACTACAGTTTCCTTCCCAATCTGCTGCTTTGACAGTATTAGCATATAAAGTAAATACCATTGCGGAGCGCGGGGCTCGTTCCGACAGCCCCCGCGTACTGCGAGCGCGGCAGGGAAGGTCCATTTCAGCGCGCTGTTTGGCGCAGCGGGAACCTGCTGACTCGGCACTACCTGCAGGACGCTTGGTGCTTTTCAGTGGTGGCTGCTGTAAGTGGTTGCAATTAGGTTTTGCCATTAACATCCTAGCCTGTGTCAGGCCGACAGGGAGAGTGGAGCAACTTGCTAGATGGGATTGTTTCCTGGGCTCTGCCAGCGGACTCAGTGACAGTAGGGTATTGATTTAAAGATGTGAGGCTAGCTTTGCAATCAGATGGGCTAGAAACTTTTCGAAACTAAATATTTAAATGCTGAAGAATACAGTGAGCTCTCTGAATAGAAGTGAGGAAATAGGTGAGCTGTTGATTCAGACTAGTAAACCATGAGAAGGGGAGGATGGTTAGCGCAATAGAAACGGAGCAGGCAAAAGTACCACCTTGGGTTTTTTCATTAAATTATGTATTGTGTAAGTTGAAAGACATTCAATGTCTTTGGCCACAAGCTTTCATGGACTCCAAAGTATAATGTCAGTGCAGGTCTCTCTGCCTGGTTGCAGGCTATCATTTAATTTCCATTACTTTTTGCCTTCTCCATTCATGCTGTGATGTCCCTGCCAACAGCTAATATCGGTAAAAGAATCAATAAAGCATTATTAATAATAATTAAAGTGTGGGTGGCCCATTACACTGAGCAGGCTTAGTCTCTCCAAGCATAGATTCTGCACTCAGTTTCGCATGTGCAGCTGAAGAGACTTGCTGCAGCTTCAGTGATGTCCGGATGCAAGCGAGAGCAGGATGTGGCCCCTGTTAAAAGCAGGGAATCGTGACTTCTGATGCGAAGTGCCTGAAATGCCACGTAACTCGGGGGAAAAGGGCTGAAGTGAGTCAGTGAGGGAGCTTTTTGTGCTTGGAAAAGAGAGAGAGACCTGTTTTCAAGTCCTCTTTATGTCACAAATAAGAGTGCAATAGTTTCAACCCTAGCACCTAGCAGTCATTTTCCACAGTATAAATGCCCCATAACTTAGTGTGATTTCTATGCCCCTGGGAGGCTGTAGACTTAAATAACAAGGGTGCTCCAGGTCACTGTCGAGACACAATTAACCCTGAGATTGAAGAAATACCTTTCCACCTGCAGGAAGGATTCTCATTTTGAATAGCTTTCCATTAGTTTTCCCGTGGGAATGACACAATATTGGCAGTATTTCTGGAACTAATATGACAGTGCTAGCCAGGGAGCAGTTTAGCTATAGGTCCCTAACACTTCTGTGGTCACTAGGGGTTCTGTGGGCTTTAATCCAGGCTCTGACTAGCTTTTGGCTATTGGGAAATTTTTATTTTATCCTTGAGCAATTGAGGCAATTCCATGTGGCAAAATAAATACCACGCCTGCATTTTAGCAAGGGGTGCATTTTCATGCATCTAAGCTGTGGTTTTTGCTGTTCATTAATTCCTTGTTCTCCCTTGGGTTGCATGTAAAGGTAATAATGAATGGTTGTGTTTTCAGCTGACCCAAAGCATTCAGATGTGTTTGAAATTCTATAAAACAAATTTATTTGTACCTGAGAAATAACCTGATAGGTAAACAATTGAGTAGGAACACTTAGAAGAATCAGAATTTTGGAGTATTCAAAGACAGCAGCCAGGGTTGTTGGGAAAACTTAAAAAACTTGATTATTTAGCGTGGAAAACAATTTTTAGACAAACTGGTATATCAAAACTTTAATCCTGGTTGCTGCTTAGTTACTTAAATGTTCTTTTGCCATTGTTTCGTTTTGCACAACTCTTACTTTACTGCAAACCCACTTCTGCAGAGGGAGATACAGAATAGAAATGAAACCAAGCAGGAAAAATTACTTTGAAAAAACCTGGTTTAGGGCAGAACATTTCAGTGAAATTTGGAAGATGTCCTTTAAGTCTCAGGATGGGTGGATTCTTCCAGCGCGAGATGATCCTGGAGAGGACTATGTTCCTCTGGAGAATGGGTTTGTGATGACTAATGGTTCATTTCATAGCTACCTCTGCAAACTTTCCTCTCCAAGATGTGCAACACCAAAAGCTGCTGGCTAAAGAAAGAGGCTGATTGCAGTTGGCACTTGTTAAATCTTTAGAAGACATGGTCAATGGAGTGAGTCACTGATACACGAGAACAGGACTGCAGTGAGTTCAAAGTGCACGTGATAACAGAGGTAAAGCAGCCTTTGTGAAATCGAGTGTTACGTACCTGCTGGCTGCTGCCTCCCCCTGCCCGGGGAGTCTGACCTGCTTGGCTATCCAGGATTGTGGCTTGACGAGCGCTACTGTCACGTACGGGGACGTTCTAGGCAGTGTTGCCACCGGCTCAGGTTATCCTCGTAAAGCATAACCTGCAGGGCCCTGTAGAACAAAACGGGACAATACTGAAAGCAGTGAGATGTGGCTGGAGTGATGAGGAGAAAAATGATAGCTGTAAAAGCATCAGAGGCACCCGCTGGCTCATCAGGCATTGCATGCTGTCATGCATGTGTTTAGGAAGGGATTATGCCTAGTGATCACTTCCCACTCTAAGTATCAGATAAGTCAGCAAGTGAGAGTACTCAGGGGCATGAAAGAAGCACAGAGGATAAATACTTTAATTACACAAAACTGAAAACAGGTTGCTTAGTTTCCTTAAGGGGTCATGAGAGGGGTATAGAGGACTAGGAAAGTTTATTTCCATTCATAGTCATCACTGAACAAATATCAAAGCTGGCTTTGTTTTGGGAAGTGGGGGTCTTGGACCAGATGATTTTCTAAGGTCTCTTTTGACCTAAATCATTTGATTATTGCCGAGAGGCAGTAAACTTTTTAAGGCTGTTTTGGCCTGTGGACCTTGCTGGTGTAGCACGTTCTCCTGAGTCCACGATGTTAAATACAGAAAAGTAGATTATATGTCACTATAGATGGGAAAAACTCTGCATCTGGTTTGGGTGGGATACTTTTTCCCCAAGGGCTGGATGCTGTCAGGCCAGCACAATTGGAAAGCATTGTTGGAAAATTTCATAATGGGTAAAAAGGAGATTCCTCTCCTTTCCCCAGGGTAGTTGGTGTGGATCACGGACAGGGACAGCTCATCTAGTTTGTCAGGATGTGCTCTACGCATGGCGAAGTTCAGCTTTCAGTTATAAAAGGATAGTTCTAGTAACTTCAGCATGGGAACTTCTTTGTAAGGCGGTTGGACTTTCATACAAATTTACTAAAAAAAGAAAAAAAAATCAATGTATAAATTGGCCCTGGAATTAAAACTTGCATTTTGCACTGACCAGATTTACTATGACAGTGAAGGTTCCATTTATCACTATTTAGCCAGGTAGCTGTGCTAGGTTGAGAGGTGTATGAAAGAATTAACGAAGGAAACACTGAAGTCTTTGCCTTACACAGGGTACAGCCGACTGTGTTGCCCTGGTCTGTGATCCCTAGGAAAATGTTACTCTAAATGAGGCCAACAGTTTCTTTTTTGTGCAGATTAGTCCAACAGATTCTTGAACTGTTAAAAAAAATTCATCTTTTCTTGAGTAAAAGCAGATTAAAAGAAGCTGGTTGGCTGTTTTCTGCAATATGCGCACAAACCTGTCCTTGTCCAGAATTTATTACAATAACATGTGCATTTCAATAGTGGGGAATAAGGAGATTATTTTTGAAAAGAGGAAAAGAATATAAGCCTGAAAACTACTTCTGTTAGCGCTGCAGTATGGATCTGTTGCAAGGTTAATAACAGTTCTCTGTTGACAAAGGAAAGAGCCTGACAACAGAGAAGAAATCCAAGTGGGTTTGAGTTCCTCGCATAATTATTTTAATTGCCATGTTCAGAAAAGGTTTCAGAGATTCCCCAAGCACTGCTCATCTCCAGATGAGATTTACCAGTGCACCACTCACAAGCTTTCTTTTGAAAAGTCACTTTCTTGTTTTATCATGTTTACAAAAACTGAAGTGAGACTTAGTTACGAATCTTCTGTTATTTGAGTCGATGGCAGATGCTCGGAAGGCTTTGCTGTGTGATAGAGTTAAACTCTCTGGGACTGATTACAAAGAAATTCCATTAGCAATATTTAAATGCCATCTCTGAAAGGCACTCAATAATATGTGTGTTGGCGCTGATCAAGAATAGTACCTTTTAAAAATGAAAAAGTAATGTGTCTGTTAGTTTAACATAAAAGTGTCAAACTGTGGGCAGTCTCTTGTCAATTAGAGAATCTGGGCTATTCCTAATGGGAATAAGGACGAAGGAGGCGGGGGGGGAAGTAGGTACTAAAAATTGCAGATGTGCAGAACTACTCGAGATAATTTGTGCTGGCAAATAACACTGTCAGCCAGTTTGGGAGTAATACAGGCAGCCTGATACTTGTTCTTCCTGAGCTACCTCAGTGATTTCTTTCTTAGTAGCTTCTTTCATAGCTAGCAAGTCTTTACAGCAAGCAGGGCTATGTTAGTGGCGTGCTGAGCGGGGGTGGATTTGTCCAGATTTAAAAAATGTGCTTTAGCAAAATCATAAAATGGACTAAAATGGCAAACCTGCTGAATTGAGGGACGTACCTGTGAGAGAGGATAGAAGATCCTTAAACTTTGGGGGCTAGTGGAGCTGGTGCTTACACAGGGCTCAAGGCATGAAGATGAGCATCTCTGTTACCTGTCAGTTCCTGTTAAGATTAAGTCTTGGTATAAATAAAACACTGGAGTCAAGCGTCAACCCTTGCCTCAGCTAAAAGTAGCTTCTGAGGAAACAGAAGTCTGGTAGAAGTTTTGCTTGGAGGAAATGTCCTGCACCGACTCTCCTCATTAGCCTGTACATGGGTCTGTTGCTTGCTTTTGGGAGGTCAATGCATAGCTCTTTTTTCCTTCTGTTAATGTTCTTTCCATTGTTTCATTCACGTTACCCTTCCCCCCCCTTTTTTTTTTTCCTACTTCCTCAGCCATCTTCAAACTAGAATATGTATTTAATGTTCTCTCCAGCGGGGCATGTTTAGAATCTCTCCTTGCTCTCTAGATAGTCCCTAAGCATTAGCTCCAAAAATGGCCCACCTAAAATGAGGCCTATGCAACAGCTGCTGCTGTGATAGTATGAGGATGCTCATCAAGGGCCATCTTACCATTTAAACGTAAATTGGAAAGGAAACATTAGCATCTTTGTTTTGCAAGGCAGGGGCTGAATGTTAGTGTGTGATTTGACCAAGGTCATGCAGGTCTATGGCATGTCTTGACATGGAACATCCCGGTGTGCTGTGTGAGCCCTGAGACATTCCTGCGTCTTAATCTTTGTCTTAAAGACAAATTTTGACTTATCTAACCAATTGCCCAGACTGGAACAGATTCTTATTTTTCCTGTGGAGTCCTTTCTTTTATTCTTCTTTCATTTTATCAAATCTCTCTAAATGGTATTTTTATATAGTCTACTGTAGTTTTTCTCTTCAACCCATTGGTTTGGTCTTCCTCTTGTTAATCTGCTGCACTCTGCACCTGAACATTTTGGTTTAATGCCTCTTTTATCCCAAATTCTTAAAAGCATTTCATCCATAGATTTGATGCCTTTTCATGTCAGCTTAATGTTTTGTTCCCCTTTGGGGCCACCAGGAATTGGCTCACAGTTTTTTGTCATTGCTAATTGTTATACTTTGGTTTATTGCAGTGTCCTTCTGTTATCCTTTCCCAGTACTTTGCTCAAAAGTGCTATATAAGTAACAAAAATATAGCATAATGGGCCAACCATAAAGTAAATCAATGGAAACCTTGTTGTGAGGCCAAAACCTGGGGTCCTCCAGAACTATGCTGCAGAAGGCTGGCTGAAAGTTGAGGACCATTTTGTGGTGCTGTTAATTCCCACTATAAATACTTTTTAAATTTGCTCTCTAACGCAGAGGATAATTAGAAAATCTGATAGGAAGTGGGTGCAATGGTTACCTTGGTTGCAAGACAAAAGACTTAACCTTGGCTTGTGTTGACATATTCTTAAAAAAAGAAACCAAGTCCTAGGAATGCCACGGACCTAATTCAAGCGGGTTTAGAGTGGCTATCCCTTCAGGTATTGAAGGGAATAGGTGTTTGAGGAAGCTCCAGTTGAAATGGATATGGAACGAAGTCACTTCGCTCGCATTTCAAGCTCCTGTATGAACTGTCATAAGCACATGCCTTATTTTTGACAGGCAATTGCTGTGGCTTAGCTTTTGCCAGCTTTGGATGGGAGCCCTACAGATGCTGGTATGTTCCTGTGGGCCAGCAGGTGAAGTAAGGATTTCAATAATTAATGGGAGCTTTTAGCATTTCTTTTGTGCTTCAGAGGTCAGTGCGGTGTGGTTGGAGCTACTTTTTTCAGAGCAGAAGTAAAGAGAATGAAGCTATAGGTGACATGATGATATATCAAATGACTTCTAAAAGATCTTTGGCACATGGAGAAATATAACACGCAATTGTAACACAAATTTGAGCTCAAATGATTAAGGATTGAGAGGTGGAGGGAGAGTGTAACTCTTCAAATTTGATTTCATCTCTCACAACTAATTTGCTCAAAACATCAGTTTTCTTTTGGCTTTGGTTTTTATGTTTAAAAAAAAAAACCCAACACCATCTACTGGATGAAAGCATTAAATTGTTTTGGTGGGTTTTTTCTATCTGGCTAAAAATTGAAAATGCACAGAATACAACAAACTACAGGAAAAAGTAATTATTCTGCTATAGTTGCTGGTGTGCCAAGGGAGATCAAAAAGCTTGTTCTGCTGTGCAAGGCAAGTGCTGGTCCAAGAAGCATCCATGCAGGAACAGTTTGAGGTGAACTGTTTGTTCTTCTGATTTCAAGGTCAAGGAGGGGTGTTTTCAAGAGCAGCTGGAGGGAGAGTTGTTCACAAATAGTGCTTCTGTGGAACTCAGGATTTATTACATATGACAATACTGATAGGTTTGATAATGGCTGTGAGGCTGTTCCTCCCGAGGGGTGGCAATAATGCTAGAGGTGGTGATAAGACATCTGAGGGGGCTGTGATAAGATGGCACAGAGTGTCTTGGAAGGGCACGGGAGACTTGTTAGAGCTGACTTTCCACCGATGGACAATCAGAGGGGCAGGTGTCCTGAAAGGTCAGCAGAGCAAAGAAATGTCAGGAAACTCTGATAGGGATCCAAATCAGTTTCCCAAATTGACCAGTGACAAGTGGTGCTGGGCCTTCCAGATGCTGCAGGGGAATTTTAAAGCGAGGTGCAAGCTCGGACATTTCCCTAATAAAAGCAGGAGGGGGCATCAATTTTACTTCTCTATTGGAGCTGTGAATGTGGATGTTCAAACGCAAATGAAATTCTCCCAGCACTTGGGGCTTCAGGCAGATGTTGGGAAGCAGAGACTGGATGCAGTGTGAGTAGACAGGGCTGGCAGGGGGTGGTGGGCACCCCTCTATTGCACTTGTACTGAAGTCAAGACAACTGTGTAGCTTTTACAAACCCTATGTAATCAGCAAAGCAAATAAAAAAATCCTCATAGCTGAAACTTTGGGCAGCTTTCAGGAGAAGCAAAAAATGTACCTCATTAATTTGACACAGGAATGTATGAGCCACTAATTAAGGGCTCTCTAATACGAGCAGCAGAGGACTTCTCATGTAATTGCTGGGATGGAAACTTGTTCTTCTGAGTTTTAGATGCGTGTGGTTTTTGAGGTGTGAGTTGTTTTTTTTTATTGTTGCATTTTATCTTTAAAGAAGGAGTAAGTGTGTTTATTAAGGTGGTTATATTTACCCTTAATGCAATGCATTAAGCACCTATTTATTACCAAGGAGTCTGCTTTAGCAGAGTGTGTGCTTGTAGAAGAGCAGCGCTATTGATTAGAGTACTTCTGAGGCACTTTACTCTCATTAGGGTTGGAGTAGATTCGGTGTGGTGTACTCTGGTTTCTATAAGCGGTGCAGTATGCATATGTTTTGTCTGCTGGATGTTTAATGGTTGCTGTTGGAAGTGATTTTTCTGTCTTATATGGCGCTGATATTGTTTGAATGGTGGTGTTTCCTTCTCCTTTCCACTTGCTCTGTTAATGGTAATAATTAACCAGCTCTCTGCTTTCACTTATATTAATATAAACTGATCACTCAAGTATCATAAGCGGGGTCTCCGTATATGTACTTCTGTGTGAAATTGTGCTCCTGGTAGCTCTAATATTTATCTGAAATAGCTTTTCAAAACAACAACAAAAGAACCTTGTAGCACAAATGTTCTAAAATCATTTAGTAAAAAATGGTTCAGAAACCTGGACACCAATATGTGCCCACCACCCCCTGCCTTCCCTGTGTCTACTCACACTGCATCCAGTCTCTGCGTCCCAACATCTGCCCGAAGCTCCAAGTGCTGGGAGGATTTCATTTGCATTTGAACGTCCACATTCACAGCTCCAATAGAGAAGTAAAATTGATGCCACTTCCTGCTTTTGAGCTCAACACAACTCATTTTTCTTGAGGAAGTTGAAACAGTCTTTTATTTTCTTCCCCTTTTGACACTTTTTCCAGCTCCTAATTATTCTTTTACCCCATATGCTACACCAGCTGCAGTGTAAAATCATTTGTAGGTTTCTAGTTGGTAGTTGCACTACTTAATACCCCTTGCTTCCGGTCTCTTAAGCCAAGGTTCTCCACCACAGCATGCATGTGAAAGAAACTGGTTTCATTAGAACAGAAGTATTCCCTGCATGGGAAACGCTGATTTGCTGCTTTTTTTGCCACTTGCATAACCATGGTATATACAAAAGTGGTGTACGTGGATGCTACTGCTCAGAAAGCCCGGGTACACACTTTGCATAGTTTTTCCTCTTCAGAGGAGGATTCTTTAACCACGTAGAACTACCTGCCTTGTATTGAATCTTGCATTAAACCAAACCCTGACTGTTTCAGTATGTCCTAAGATGGCAGATTCTAACAATTGCAAATAGCTTTCCCAGCACTTGTATCCCCGTTGTGTTTGCAAACTGCACAGTACTAAAAAAGCTAGTTAACGAAGCGAATGTGTGCATAACATCAGATGACAAAAAGTGGTCTTAGTCCTGGGATATCTTTCTGGTGATCACTATAGCTTTTTTTTTTCCTGCCTCCTGCTCCAGAAACACTCTGTTAAAGGTGTTTGTTAATGATCCCTTCTACCCCATCAGTCTCGAGCACTAGGAAAATGCTGGGTAACTGTGCCAGTGCCACGGTGAAGGTAACAGGCGTGGCTGTCTCCTACCAGAACGAGCAGAGAAGTGTTTTCCACATAAATCTTCTTTCCTAAATTGAGACACCCTTAGGGACTTGGTTTTTTGCCTTGCTGCACAGACAGGTCCATATGCACAAACGTTTCTTTTGTAGCAAACCCACACAGATCGCAGAGGTGTCTGTGCAGTGGGATGCTGTGTGGAAACCCAGTCCTGGCAATGCACTTAAGCTCCGCTTGTCACTGCTAACCTAATAACACTGAGAGTGATTTCACACACGTTTAATAACATCTCTTCGTATCTTAGTTGTTTGCTCCACACTTACGTGCCTGGCCAGGCTGGGAACCTTCCTACCGCTGCTGTTTCTCTTCCTGCTCTTCTCTGAGGAGTCTGGTGCCTGTTGGGCCAACCTGGAGTTGCTGCTGAAACCTTGCAGTGGTCTCCTTGCTGCTTCCTACACCACGTGTACCCCCAAGGCCACTTTGTGGCTCTGCCTTTTGCGTGGGGACAGGCCCCTTGCTGGGGCTGGGCGGCGGCTTCCTCAGCTGCCCCGGCCGGTGGGGCTCGGGTGGGCTCCCTGAAGATGCAGCCCCGGGGCTGGGCAGGCTGCCGGCAGCCTGTCGCTGACGGGGCTTCTGCAGCCCTCCAGCAAAAGATCGGGAGTTTGGGAGGGGGGAGCGTGCCCTGCGCTTGGCGGGGGGATCGGCCCCGGCGGCCTCCCACCGTGGGAGGGGGCTCTCGGCGGCGGCGGGGGCTGCCTGCGAGCAGGGAAGGAAAGGAGCCAGCGAGCAGCGCCAGGTAATGGGAGGAGATCGGTTTGGGGACCAAACCCGCTGCTCCATGGCTACGGTCTGGTGGTGCCGGAGGGCGCTCGGTTATCCCGGGGTTGCGGGGCTGCTGCCGGCGGCAAGGGGCGATACCTCCCGAGCGCCGTCCCGCGCTCCCCCTCGCGGAAACGGGCTCCTACCGTAGTATTCAGCCTATCCGCCAAGATTCTTAACGAAGTTTTCCCTTACCGATTTATTCTGTCTTAAGATTTAAAGGTTCTTGCCCGTTTTCCTTGTTCCCTCGCGTTTCCAGCGGGCGGTCGCTGCAGTGCGGGCCGGGGGCGGGCGAGGGGACGCTTCCTCCTGGCACGATCCCGATTTATTCCACGGGGAGACGACGTTCCTTTGCAAAACACTCCGCTGACATGAAAATAATACATAATAACTATAAAATTACCAAATGTCAGGTAAACAAAGTTATTAAGGATGACCTTATTAGTTCTATCTGCAATTTGCAGAGCGAGGTAATTGTCAAGTCTCGCTGTTATTAGGTTGAAATAATAGTTTGGGGACCATCAACATTAAAATTTCATTATGATGGGACAAAAAGGCTCATGTATAATCAATAGTAAGAATCCATTGTTATTGACTCGGAATGAATGAAGCATGAACACATTTGCACACATAGGAACAGTTAGCAATCTTTTGAACAATAAAGAATTAACACTATGCGGATAATGTCATTCTGGGTATTGGCCCCGAACTCAAATTGGTATCTGTCTCTTTGCTATCAAGTTGGATTCACGTCCCCTGGTAACTTCCATTGAGCTGTTTCTAAAAATACTCTGTCTAGAACTTTGTATCGCTTGGCTCTGGCTGGTGAGGGAGGTGGGCAGGCGACTCAGGGTTGTGGCTCTGTTGCTTGCCGGGTTTGGCGAGAGCGCTGGAAATTGTCCTGCATTGGGGCACTTGCTGCACTGGTGGGTGGGAGCCAGCTGGGAGGGTGCTGTGGCTTTCTGCCAACCTGAGCTTGGCAGCAGCGTTTCAAGGAGACAGTGTTGGTGCTTGCATCGTGGATGCCGGGTTCAAGTATGCAAGGGGTGGCGAATGCTGAACGGAGAAGAGAAGCACAGGGCCTGGGGGGGGTGCTGGTTCCTGGGGACGTGGCCAAAGCAGGGGACACGGTGTACCACGCTACTTTGTCTGCTGTACATGGTGTGCTGAGGCAAGCTCTTCCCAGAATGTTCTTTTCTGCCGCTGTGGGATGTGTCACGTTGGCAGTATTAGTCTCTTATTTTCCAGTGAGGAGGTGGACCCAAAATGCACTTCAAGAAAAAAAAAAAAAAGCACGAGTTATTATGTGCTACATCTGATGCATTTAAATTCTTTTCAACCTCACTTTCAGTTTCTGTATATTAAGTGCTGCGGAAAGGTGTTATTTAAGGGTATTTTAACCCTGCTTCCAGACTAACAGCTGCTTCTCAGCATTATCTTCTGGCTGTGGCTTACCTGCTCCCTCATGCTGGCTCCCAGCTGCTACAATACCCACAGTACTTTGAATCCCAGTCTGCTTGTTGACTTTTGACTTGGTTTTATGGGGAAGAGGGTGTGGGTTGCTCCAAACCTGCCTTTGCTATTGCACTGAGGAACCTCAGATGTGTAGCTTTACTTTGTGTGTTAAGGCATGTTCCTCAGTGCTCCTACTCTCCTGTTGTTTAAATTCCTAATCATAGAGCACTGAAAGAGATGCCTCTGCTATGAGGCATCCCTGCTGCAGGTTATCACATGTGCAGACTTGCAAGTCCTCCCGGGGCTTCCTACCCAAGTCAGAAAGCACCCGGGAACAATCTCTTCCAGCAGCTAGCCCTGTTTTCTCCAGTGGCTTCCTTGTGTAGCATGGACTGTCTCTGAAGGAATTGGGAAAGTCACCAGATGCCTGAAAAAGAAGTAGAGAGATCTTGTGGCTGTGGTGCTTGACAGGCTCAAGGAGACTTTCTGGGCAATTGGAAAGTCATTTATTTTTTTTCAGCTGTGAAATGGGAACAATCATTTTCTTAGTCAGTGGAGAGGGAGTAATTATTTATTACTTGCTTTACAATAACACTAAGAACTGGTTGGGCTAAATGCCCAGGAAAAGTTATTTAAGGAATTAAGTACATCTTTCTTTTTTTTTTTTTGAAAGGCACAGATACTACTTTGGATGGAAGCTCTACAGGAGAATGAGTGGTGTATTGCAGTGCCACCTGCTTTAATACATTAGAATGGGTATAATTATGAAAGAAAGAGTGAGTGTTATTTCCTTTCAACTTCTACCAACAGTGCATTTCTTCTTCCCTATACTTAACTTCCAGCTGCTCTTCAGGGGTAAGGGAGGAAAATAATTGAGAGACAAAGGGCAGTAACCCAGCTGAGCAGCCCATCTGTTGCTGAGTGTGCCATGGAAAGGAAGGAGGGTACCCCACTAGGGCCTTTAGATTCTGTTCCCTCTGCCTCGCTGTTGGGGAAGAGGGGAAAATCAGACCTAATGCTTGGAGAGAGGGACAATTACAGTGGCTTATTTCCAGTGTCTCCTTTCTGAGAAGGGGACTAGAAAGGGGGGAAGCTCCTAGCCCTTCCAGCAATGAAGGGCAGAGATCCAAACAGTCACGGAGCATGTGAACATGTATTTAATTTGGCTTAGTACCCCAGGCCTGTTTGCAGTGATGTGCATGCCTCCTTTTTCATCACTCCTTCCTGTGAGAGGAGGTGTAACGGACAACCTGAGATGCCCTCAGTGAGGGAGACTGAGGGTAAGTGTGATATTGTGAGAGACACTGAAAACTTTTGTCCCGCCAAAGGCGTGAGACCCTTTCTTACTCTTCTAAAACTTTTGTTGACCTGTGATGTAAGGCATTCCCACTCCCCTTACCTGCCTGAGGGTGAGGAATAAGAGCATACATTTGTGTTAAATTTATGAAAAAAAAGGCAATTTATAGGATCTTTTTGGACTTAACCTGATTTCTGGAGCTGTTTGGCAATTTCTGTTTTTTAAAATGAGATACGTGCAGGGCTCGTAAAAACATTAAAAAGGTTTCGTAGAGCACATACTGTAAATCCATGACCAAGTTGTTCAGAACAACACTATCAATGACTGTAACTGAGCATATATACATCTAGGGAGGAGGAAACGTATTTATTGCCTTGTCAAGCCTCCTGTTGATTTATAAAATAGATGAGCAGCCAGAAAAATCATCAAAATATGCCCAGGAATTAGACAGTCGTTTAAATAAATGATACTATTGTATTCACAACAGAGTATTCCTCACTGATACAGTTCCATAACTGTTAAACATAAGTCCCTCAAACCAAATCTGCTATTTTATTAGATGGAATGCTCACTGCAGAGGTTGTCTACCTAGAAAAATTCTAGTTCTCCTCCTGCTGACTTGCATCAGCCCGTTCTCCTTTTAGTGATAAAATTCCAAGTAATCCATTTCAAAGCCGACTCTTTGGCATAACTGTGCTTTCAGTTAAGTTGTAATTTTAAACACCAAGTCATTAAAATTATTTTTCTTACCTAAAGCTAGGAAAAACACGTGCTATAAAACTTTAACATCTTGTCTTCCGATTCTTCTGGGTGTCTGCTTCCTTGCTGTGCTGCTTGATCGCCGTTGACCTCTGCGTGAGTGTTTGTTTCCATCTGTGTGCAAAAGTTCTTGTACCATTATCGAGAACAGGTAATATCTGGGAAGAGTCTTACAGACCTGAATTCTTCTTGGGAGCAAAATATTTCAGTTCTCCCTTTCTTGTAGTCTATTTCTGAAACTTTGAGACAAATGATAAAGCTATAATGCCTGCTATAAAAAGCAACATTTCAAGTAAAAGCATTTACTTCTAGGTCATAATTGTTGTAAAGTAGTATTTATAAGGGGTAAATGCAGTGCAATTTACAATAGTTTAAACCAACCATGAGAATGCTTCATGCTCATAAACTGCATTTCACTTCTAAACTGTTATGAATGCCCAGGAGACAATGAATTTGCACACATACGTTTTAAAAACCGGGTTTTCTTTCCTTTTTTGTGTGCATGGAAACTTCTTCCTTGCTGAATTGCTACCTCATGTCTCTGGCCTTGTTTTTATTGCTGTAGCATACCTGCACTCAAATAATTGCAAGTATAGGCAAGGTCTAATTTTACTCCTTATTCCTGCCATTTGGAGAGCACATAATACTGCTGAAGAGACATAAAGAGAAGTTTCAGTTCTATTACGGTAAGAGCATGTCTGAACTCAATAGAAGCCCTTTTTGTATGACCCTTCCACTAATGCAGCCCTTTGGATTAGAGAGAAGGATTTATTTTTCTTTAGCAGTAAAGTAACCTGCTCTCAGAACTGTTGGTACTGCTATTTCTGCTTCTGGATAGAGGCCAGTATAATGACAGCAACTGTAAGTTGTTACTTCT
This sequence comes from Megaceryle torquata, assembly GCA_024611175.1. NCBI lineage: Eukaryota > Metazoa > Chordata > Aves > Coraciiformes > Cerylidae > Megaceryle > Megaceryle torquata. The sequence continues at coordinate 6,053 of JANIJG010022032.1, read as the reverse complement.
AGTGGTTTATTTTTATTAGATAGGAGAAAGAAGTTTACCAGTTCTGCGTGGTCTAGTGTCCTTCATATGTAGAACAAATAACAACCTTCCTTACCTTGCTCCCCGACAAAACTGACTGGCTAAGACAAGTCACAGAAAATGACTCTGTTAAAAAGAGATGGAGTGATTGTATTGATTCAGTCGCAGGCCATGCAAACACTTCTAAAGGTTTTGTAATCATTCCAAGTTGGCAAGAGCTGCCATGTTTAGTGTCCATCAAATAGAAGAGGAGGTGTGAACCATTGAGAAATGAGAATCTAGTCTTCAAAAAAAAAAATCTGTTCCATTTTTTTTGAGTGCAAAAAGCATCTTAAAAAATTTAACTTGTATTTCTTTGTCACTCTTCTAACTCAAAAATGCTAGTCAAGTGCTCTTGAACTTCAGAAAAACTTTGAATTCTACTGAATTTTGAGTGATGACAGGAAGATTCTGAAGAGACATACTTCTGCTCACATCAGCTTCCAAAAGTTTAGGTCCACATTTAAACTTGTTACAGTCTTTGATCTGGCAGATGGACTGTTAGGCTCTTTGCATCTGATTTTTTTTTTTAATTTTTTTTTTCCTGCCACTGTAAAAATGTTGTGAGAAAGCTCTTTGTCATTTGGCTGCTTTCCCTTCTGCTGTCAGAGAAAGCATGTGATTGACAGACCTTGATTTTAGTGGGACCCAGATCTGGACTCCAAAAGATGTGGAATGGAGAGGGGAGGAATGTCAAAGCTGAGTTTTCCAGAGCGTTCTGATCAGAGAATCTTGTTAGCCAAAGCAGGATTTTCTTGATGCAGGCTTGTCTTGTCTAAACTGTGCATAACTCTGGAGTAACTTCCTAGAATAGTGGGGGTCTCACAAATACTTCAGCTGTTTACATCCGTTAGTTATAATTCAATGTAAAATGATTCTGCCTGTCACAGGTAACTATTTTCCCCGTGATGCTTGAACTTCCATTATGGCATTCATTATATCATGTAATATAGAGTTCTTTGTAATTACCTTTTGACAAATACACATTTCATGTTCATAACATTATAGATAATAACTTGCCTTTGTTTAACTCTCTAGCTTCTGCCCTGTTTTTATTTGCAGCATGATTTTACTACTCTTAGGCAGCCTTCTTTTCAAGGGACGTGTGTACGCCGCCTGTAAAAAGGGTGGGGTTTTTACTTTGTGTGTTCATATTTGTCATATTAACAGCTCAGAGTCTTAATTGCTGATGTACGTGACCAAAAGTTGGTCAGAAAATAGGTGTAAATGGCTGTCATCCCCAGTAAATTTATTAACTATGTCTTTGGGTCTTTAATTCCCCTTTATTTTTAACATAACAGAAAACTTCTGTAATGAATTAATCTCATTTAATATACCCATCACAAAGTTAAGTGGCTAGGATAAGCTACTGTGAATATCAAGAAATGCTTCTGGATTTGTCCCGCTTAGGTTAGAAACCTTAACCTACCGATCCCAGTGCTCACTGAACGTTGATGCTTATGCTAACAGATTAGAATGGGGTGTGGTTCTGGGCCCCACAATTTAAGGCTATGATGGCCCTTGAATGAGTCCAGAGAAGGGGAACAAGGCTGTTGAAAGGGCTGCAAGAAGCAGCTAAGGACCTTGGCCTTGTCTAGTATGGGGAAAAGGAGGCTGAGGGGTGACCTCGTTGCCTTCTGCAGCCTCCTGGGGAGGGGATGTGGAGAGGGAGGTGCTGATCCCTTCTCCCTGTATCCAGTGATAAGAAGCGTGGGACTGGTTCAAAGCTGCACCAGGCAAGATTTAGACTGGACTTTAGGAAGCATTTCTTTACTGAGGGGGTGGCCAAACACTGGAACAGGCTTCCCAGGGATGCCCCAGCATTTGAGGCGTTTAGACAGTGCCCTTAAGGACAGGCTTTAACTTTTGGTCAGCCCTGAATCAGCAAGGGAGTTGGACTAGGTGATGGTTGTAGGTCCCCTCCAATTGAAGTGGTCTATTCTTAAAGAAGCTACAAGGGACATCTAAAAGAACAAATCCTTGTGTGTGGCCCGGACAGCGCTCAACACCAATGTATTCTTGGAAGCACAGGGCCGATGCAGAGCGTCTGTGTGGAGAGGCTTGAGGAGGTGTAAAGAATCCTTAGGGTGCCTAAACGTTCAGGCAGAAAGACTGAGCACTCAAGGGTCACCTCTTGTTAGTTTTGTTTGGATTTTTTTGTTGTTGTCTTTCTGTATCCACTCAGTTCCTTAGGAAATATTTCTCTTTGCTTATAAATTCTGTTCAAGCAGGCCAGTGTGAGTGAAGTTTGTGTGTTTTAAGCGAGAGGTTCCCATTGACTGAGTTTGAGCTGATTCCAGATGAGACTTTACCTGGTGTTTGGCCATCTCTGGAGATTGCTGGAGAGCAAAGGGTGTATTCTGTACTTAATCCCTGGAGAATGAAAAGGACTTAGCTATCTTTGTGCTCAACTGAGGAGTTAAAACCACATATCAGCAGAATTCCTTAAATCTTTGTAAAAGACGAGGTGAAGTTCTTAAGTTGCCTCTAATATTCAGTGTTATTAGCATTTTCTGCTCATCCGGATCAATTGAACTCTTCTGTGACTGGTGAGGATTTACGTCAGGACTTTCTCATGTTTATTTGGCATGAAAATATTCTTATAGTTTCTCCACTTCTAGGTTTTAGGCTTGTCACATGGCTTTTGCTGATTGCTTTCCACTCTGCAGTTCATTCATGAATGAGGCCTGATGGGGCTTTTAGGACCGATACTTCTGCTGACAATGAGCGAGCCATTCTTGTGTTCAATACCCTGTGTTTGGTTTTGAAATCTGTCTTTGTTCCTGTAGAACCAGCTGTTTCACTCTGCTCTGTCCATTAACAGTAGACCACATTGTATCATATTTATTTAAAAAACCATGGGAATATTGTTAACCAAAATAGCAAAATTGGAATACATTCAGTCCGAAGAGATTTTTTTGCCCTTCTGCATTCAAGGCATCAAAATTATTCTTCCATCAAAACATAACAATTGTTCTGAATGATATCATAATACTGTGAACTGCTTAAGAGCTTCCACTTTAAAACTGTAATGGGCCATGCAGACAGAAGGGGAAAAAAAGGCTAAAAGCATAAATTGAAGATAATCAATGTGAATAGACCTTACCCATTGTGCAGCTTGAATAGGATAAGCACACATTATCTGGCATAATTGGTTCATGTGATTTTCTAATTGAAGAGAAGAAGTAATTAGAGCCTAATTGAAGCAAAGTAACACAATGTCTGCCAGCATTTCTCCTTCTACCACACATTATATTATTACCTGTCATTTTTTACTTTAGTGAGAGTGAAAATGGGGGGGGGGGGGGAACCCAACAAAAACCAATAGAAAACCTTTGGAGTTTAACTAGCCAAAGCAAAGGTACAACTAAAAGTCTGTAAATAAAAGCAAACAGGGCTTAGATTAACTATGTACACTCACGGGCACTTCCGAACTAGGAGTGTTCAGTTTGCCTCATTAGGAAATTAATTGCCTTTTGTAAAATGATGTTATAAATTCAGTCTCCTTAAATCTTAGGAATAAGAATATTTAAAACATATTTGATTTGACTCGAGGCTCTGTACTTTCTGCTTTACATTTCCAAGTGAAGAATGGTGTGGCTTGCAGTGAACAAGCAAAAGGGTTGCTGTTTTCAGCAAAATGGTGGAGGACACCTTTGCAACCCTCTCTGCCAAATTTTTTTTATGGAACAATTTTATTCCAAAAACTGCCTTAACCCGGGAAGACTAATTGCTGCCAGTGCAGGAAAAAAAAAAAAATGGCACTTGGAAGTTGTCTGGGAGATGTGTTGAATAAAGAGAGGGAGGATGTTGCAGGATATTCTCCATCTCTTAGGAACAGAAATATATTGTAGGGCTTTTTATTTCTGAGGGGAGAGAAAAGAGCCTAGGTGATGGAGTAGCTGTTATCTCTACGTGTAAAAGTCTGAGTGTAACTTGAAAACACATTTCTTGAGATGGTTATTTAAGGGAAGGAGATATCTTAACGTAGGCTACATTAAGAAAAGATGGACAAATATTTTTGGTGAAGTTGTAACTCATCTCTACTTCCCATGTGACTTTCGTGTATTCAGCGTTGTGTTGTTGCCAGTGGAGTAGAAGAGTGAAAATTAGAGATCAGTCATGTTGATATTAGGAGGCCTGTCAGGTTCCTTGCTGGTCATCCTGATACTGGTTATTAACCCATACTGTTAATAAAAGAAACTGCATCTCGCTATCCTTGCAGTGCATTTGTAGCTGCTGCCGTCACTTGTCTGCAGTGTTGGATTCTAAAGCCACGGGGCGGGATGTCATTGGGAAGATTTCTGGATCAAAAGCTATGTTATCTTGATTTCTCTCCTTGCCTCGTGTAGTAATACTTGTCGCTGGTGCAAAAGGAGTGTTACCGTGTTTCCCTCCTCTATCTGTAAAAGAAAGACACCCCATCTGTTTTGGAAAGGGTGACTCAATGTCTACTAGCCACAATGTGCTTGACTCGTTGCCGTGTGACGGATACGGATAGTGGCTGCTTCGAGGGTTTAAAATGGCCACACGCAGCTTGGCTTTGATTCCTATATAGCAGCCTTCAAAGTGTGGTAAACTCTTATTAGTATTCTGCTGCAATGAACTGCACAGCTCTGAGGTCCTTTGACAGTAGATGATGTCCCACGCCTTCAAACAAAAGCTGCTCTCTGTTCTGATGTTAAGTTGCTCGAAGGTCATGAACACCTCGTGCTGGTGGAAGTGGCAGCTGTTTCTGGTTTTTGTCTGTTTTCCAGCGCTGAGCTGTGTTCTGGAGGGTGTTTTCCAAGTCCTGGGTTAGAGGGTATCCTTCTTCTGAAATGTGCTGCTCTTTTGCAGAGGAAAAAGAGAACGGTTAGTGAGGATGGGAGAGTGGGAAGGTCTGGTAAGCAGTGGCTGAGCTTTATGGATCTGAAACCCCTTTGCTGGAAGCAGTGAGAATGGCACTGTGAGACAAATGGGTTAACCATGACTACAGCAAAGCAGCCAGTTTGTGGCCAGCAGATTAAGGAAGGCTTCCTCAGGCATCTTCCTAAACTAGGGTGAACACAGAACAGTTAGAGACCAGAAGGGCAGAGGGATTGCTAAAAGGAATTCACAAGCTTTTGTGTTTGAGGGGCCTCAATTGAGTGAATTGAATTGAAAGGAGTTAATTTTCATAAAGGAGTTCATTTTCATCCTGATGCTGTTTGAGATTCCATTAAGATGTTTCCCAGTATAACTGTGTTACTCTTTGGTGAAACCCATACTGTCCTGTTGGCGATGCTTCGTAGGGTTGCACCACCCAGCAGAAAGCAAAATGTTACTGGAGACAGTGGAGGAAAGAATCTGAAGAGCAGAACTGGGTAAAGGTGTGCAGGTCAAGAATATACAGAATGGGGTGATTTGCCTTGGAGCTAGGTAGATAAATAAAACTGAATTACACAAAAAAGGAATGAAAGTGCTCACTTTGTACATTATTGTTGTTCTTAAAAAAAAAAATGCTGGAAAATAACTATTTCTTGATTAAATCTGAGGCTGTTCCTTGCTCTGCTCATGTCCTTAAGTAATTCTGATGGAAAGGTTTTTGCAGAATCCCTTTCTGTTTTTATTCACTGTGGTCACCACTTGCTGCACAGCCACCTAATATCTCCTGGAAGGGTTAGGAAGATATTGCCCATAGACGTGTCCTCAGCTTTTTGTGCTTTTTGTAAGTTATTTTAATGGTGTTACTGTTGGTAAAACAAATCAGAGGCAATGAAGGAGAATCATAGAATGGCTTAGTCTGGAAGGGACCTCAGAGATCATCTAATCCAACCTCCCTGCCACAGTCAGGGACGCCTCTCAACTAGCTGCTCAAGGCCTCATCCAACCTGGCCCTGAACACCTCCAGAGAGGGGGCATCCACCACCCCCTGGGCAATCTACTCCACAGTCTCACCACCCTTGTAGCAAAGAACTTCTTCCTCAGATCCAATCTAAGCCTATTTTCTCTGTTTCAAACCACTTCCCCTCATC
>JANIJG010022031.1:0-21075 GCA_024611175.1 Megaceryle torquata | reverse complement strand
AGCACATATCTGATGAATGGCAGCTGATAGAGTTGAGGCTGATTAGCTTGGAGAAAAGGAGGCTCAGGGGAGACCTTATCACTCTCTATAACTACCTAAAAAGAAGTGAGGGTCAGTCTGTTCTCCCAAGTAACAAATGATAGAACAAGAGGAAATGGCCTTAACTTGCACCAAGGGAAGTTTAGATTAGATATGAGGAAGAATTTCTTTATCAAACAGGTTATCAAGTACTAGAATGGCTTGCCCAGGGAAGTGGCTGAGTCCGCATCCCTGGAGGTATTTAAGAGTCAGGTAGACATAGTGCTGAAGGATATGGTTTAATCAAGGTCTCTAAGTGTTAGGTTAATGACTGGACAAGATTATCTTAAAGTTCTTTTCCAGTCTAGGAAGTTCTGTGATTCTGTGATCAGTCTGACACTCACCAGATATGTAGCATCCAGTTTGGAAAGGCATGCCAAGGGAGAGAGCAGTTGATGAGGTCTGGTTTTGGTACTCAAAAATGTCCTCAGTGTGGACTTAGGCTGGACAAGCATATGTTTGCAGCCTGCAGTAATGGAGCAACATTGATCTCCACAGTGCTGGCTGGCTTGCTTCCTCCCACAGCTGGAGGCTGAGATTTTTCAGCAACCTTTCTATTGGACATGTGGTGCACTTCCAGCATGGGGAGACTGGAACTCCTTAAGAGACATATGCTGCTGAAAAGACACTTGCTAACAATCTTGTTTCAAAGATAATCTATATTTATCTTCAGATGTTACACATCCAGTCAAGAGGAAAGTTTCTCTTTTTTTTTTGGTTTATATACTTCTGCTTTTTAATGAGCAAAGAGGTATGTTTTTAAGAGCAAATAGTCTCCAAAAAAAAAAAAAAAAAAGGCAAGAAAACATGCTATACTTTCTTCTTTTCCTCAAAGTATTATCTGTCTAAGCTGTTATGTGTTAGAACAGGTTGCTATGGCTCTGGAGGTTTATTTTTTTCAGTCATTAGTAGTATTGTCAGTGCTTTAAAATTCTGGTACATAAATATCAAATACATTCTCTAGTTTCATGTAATTACATGGTAACTATTGTACTGTTACAGAACACATAATCATTTTGGCTCTCAACAACAGTGCACTGAGGTCTCCTAAATGTATCAGTGAAGTTAATTGCCTGAACTTGCTGTAATTATTGAGTTGAAATGATGGTTGGTGGTTTGATTTTTTTGTTGTTGTTGCATTTTGTTTGTCTGTTTGTTTGTTTGTTTGTTTGTTGTTGGTTTGTTTGGTTTTTGTAAACCTGTGTGGTTATTTCCAATTAGAAAATTTCATCCTTTTAGGAGTTTGAATACAGACTCAAAATATCTATACTAAGTCCGAGTTTATTTTGCTGATATCTTATTTTTTAATTCACCTGTGATCTTGAACTGCTCTGTAAAAATCCCATTCAGTAAATTAACATCAAGCTTACCTCTAGAAAGTCTAATGACATCAAGGGTGTTCCAGTGTCATGAGTTCTTGTCAAGTGTCCTATGACAGTGACAGACAATGCATGAGATATTAGGAAGAGTATTATTTGAGAAGCAGGCTTGTGTTTTGGCCTTAATTTTGCTCTGCCACAGCTGCCTTCTGAGTGTAAAGTGGTTGACCTGTCATTTTTCTTTGATTCAATTAACACCAACAGGAGGTGACTCTTTGCAGATCTGGCAGAGGACTGTATTTCTTTTTGCCAAATAGCAGTGTTTTTATCATGTGGGGAGATGATCAGGATTAATTAGTACTAGTAGGTGCTCATGGCATATGTGCGTCTCTTTAAATGGTATCCTTCAGACTGGGTGGTGTGAGCACAGATCTTATGCAATGAGTGCTATTCTGAACCAGCACTTCTGCACGACCAAGAGCAGTAGTTTCCTGTCTGCTTCTGCCTGTAGCTGGGTCACACTCTGTTGCAAGCTCTTGTTTACCTTAAGATTATGCTTTCAAAGGCACAGAACTATTGTTTGCCTACTTTTCACAGAACGAACCTTATGAATAAAGCAACCTTCTTCAGATTGTCAGTGGATAAAAACCAAGGAAGCATTTATCCATCTGGATTTAGATGCCTATACCCAGATTAGACATCCTCCGTTCTCTTTATAGTCCAAAGAGGAGAAGAAAAAAAAAAAAATTCAAGGGTATAATTCATCTCAAAGCTAGTGCAGATGTGTTTTCCTCCAAACATGTCCATTTATTCCCTGACTGTTGGGGAAGCCTTGGGTGACTGGCTCAGGTGTCAGCATTTTCACTCTAATTTCCAATGGCCAAATTTCCTGAGGTGGAATAGATGTGTATTCTCTTCCCATGCATCAGAATCATTACTGATATTACTTTGGAAACACAACAGCATTGTATACATTATAAATACTTCTGGTAACAATACTCTTACCCAGAGGTCTTATGGAACTGAGCTAAAATCCCGATTCCTCCTTTTACTGTGACTTTTCTATATTTGTCTGACATCCCACTATCCCAATTTCCCCTCTTCCCAACCCCCTCAAAAAAACCAAACCAGCAAATAAAAATTTCCTAATATAAAAAGAAAGTAACTCAAATAATTTTCTGAAATATTGCTACATATGCAGCCAGAAATGTGCCCTTGTGGCCAAGAAGGCAAATGGCATCCTGGGGTGTATTAGAAGGGGAGTCAAGAGAGGTCCTCCTCCCCCTCTACTCTGCCCTGGTGAGGCCACATCTGGAATATTGTGTCCAGTTCTGGAAGGACGGGGAACTGCTTGGGAGAGTCCAGCGCGGAGCCACAACAATGATTAAGGGAGTGGAGCATCTGCCTTATGAGGAGAGGCTGAAGGAGCTGTTCTCTAGCTTGGAGAAGAGGAGACTGAGGGGTGACCTCACTAATGTTTATAAATATATAAAGGGTGAGTATCAGGAAGACAGAGTCAGGCTCTTTGCAGTGATGTCCAGTGATAGGACAAGGGGCAATGGATGTAAACTGGAACATAGGAGGTTCCACAAAAACATTAGGAAAAACTTTTTCACTGTGAGGGTGACAGAGCACTAGAACAGGCTGCTCAGTGAGGTTGTGGAGTCTCCTTCTCTGGAGACTTTCAAAACCTGCCTGGACACATTCCTGCATAACCTGCTCTAGGTGATCCTGCTCTGGCAGAGGTGTTGGACTAGATGATCTTTCGAGGTCCTTTCCAACCCTAACAATCTGCAATTCTGTGATTCTGTGCATATCATATACATGTGTTAATATGGCTTCACAGTGTAGTTTTATTTGTAGTTATGACTGGAATATTTCGTGGATATATTTTGTAGTCCAGATTATGACTCATCATGCTGGCCTTTTTGAAATATTGTTTCATCTTGGGAAAAAGAAAAAAATAGTTAAAGAGCTACAATAGACTCCATCTCTTATTTTGCCTTGCTCCACTAAAGTGACTTTTAATTAATTCCGAGGAAAAAAAAAAAGGCAGGTTATGATACTGAGTTGTTTGACCCACATGGCATGGAAACCATTTGCTCTTCTAATTTAGAGAGGATAGTACAGCTGCCTCTGGAGATATACAAAGATAGATAGTCTCTTCTTCCTGACACAGTTCAGAAATGTTTCCAGCAGGACTTATGGTACAGCTGGAAGTAATCAAGGTGGATTGGTGGTTTTTGAATCATTCTGTGAATGCTTGAAGCAGGTCACCTTCCTTTCCTGAGCTCTGAAGTACTTAGGGCAAGCTGATACTTCCGGATTCAATGAGAACATGGCAACATAGATGAAAACCTGAATACTCAGATTAGACTTTCTTAGAGAAAGCTACCATCCTTAATAGATAAAAAAACCCACAAACCAAAACAGAAAAAAACCCCAAAACACAAAACAAACAAACAAACAAACAAACAGCCAAAAACCCCAAATATGTAAACTGATCTAAAGAGCAGAAGGAGCTGTAAAAGAAAAAACAGTATTTCTCATGGAAGGAAGTAGAGTGTGCTGCAATTTAGTCAAGGTCTAATCAAAGCATCAGGAAAGCAAGGACTTAGCACGAGCAATGAGAGATCGTATCTCTGTAATGTGCTGTATATACAGTAAATAAATCATTGATAAATACATGAGGAATTCCTGGTCTAAAGGCTTTGAAATGTATCTGTATCTAACTCCTTAACAAAAGCTAGACAGTCAACTTGTTGGTCTGTCTGTCCTGTTCTTCTCATTATGTTTTCTGCTCTGTAAACTAAATTTCCAAAGTCCTCAGCAGTGATGTGCAAAGATATATATCTAATCTAAGGGATATCAGGTACAAACCAGATTCACCAGGATGCTCTTGCTGCTTTGTGTCATGCTGGCAGCAGAAAGCAGCTGCAAAGCCAACCAGTGCAGAGAACTTACAGCTGCTTTGCAGTGACAGAAAGATGCAAAACAGCTACAGCTTACTGAAGAATCCATTGTAAAATCTACAAATACAATTTGCTGTCATAAATATAATGGATTAAGGTAATCTTTGGAACAATTTCATGGCCTCAAAAGAAAAAATACCCCAAACATATAAATAGTGCCATTGTTTCCTTTATGACGATTTTACACAGAGAAATTCTATGGAGAATGTCAGATAATAAAAACTGCTATATTGAATAGTCAGTCTCTTATCCATTTTAGGGCTACACTGAGATTTACAGATGAAATGAGAAAAAGAATAATTGTAATTAAAATTTTTTATGCATATTTCTTCTGACAGAATAAAGTTACAAAGGGAAAGGAAGGGGGAAATTAATAATTCTATTATTCTAGCAAATACAAACATATTCTTTATTTTTTAAAACTCTCCTTCGTAAGTACACTTTTTGTCTTATAATTAGCAACAAAACCAAACCAAAACATAATTTACACAGAAAAAATACAGGAATATTTTGAAAGCTCATGAAATGTCATTGCTACTGCACTATAATCTGTCTTATTTATCAATCACAGATGCACATGAATGTTCTTTTTTCTCCTCTCTGCATTCTAGGTAACAATTTAGATTAACATTTTGGAAACATGAATTTTCTGGAACTTCTTATGAGCAAACTTTCTCATAAATTTGTGTTCTTATATGATATGGTAACTTATGACTAGGTTCAGATTTTACAGTTATGTTGTACAAAAAAGTCTTTTATTCAGAAGAAGGGCTTGGTTCAGAGTTAGAGTATGAACTTGTGTTCAAAAGTATGTACTGGACCATTCCAGTCCTCGTTCATGATAACTTTTCACAACTAAAGACTGTAAACTCTTGTGCTAGAAATATGATTTTGAGCAAAAAATTTACTGATCAAGTTTTCAATCTCAAAGTATTAATTATCTGCTATAGATATTTACAATTAAAAAAAAAAAAAGTAAAAATATAACTAACCCAATTTTAAAAAGAGTTAAAACTTATTCTTTTATTATCATTCATTTATTTATAAGAATTCATTGGATGTGGTACTGTCCAGTTCTAGGTGCAAGAACACAATTAAGAGAACCAGAAAATTCAACATTGTCAGAAATAACCAAACAAAAAATGTATTTTTTTTGATTGGATTGTCAAAATAACCACACCTCAACAAGGCTTGGACACAGACATGGATGTGTGCAACAATTCCAGGAGAGAACACAGAAGTGTTTCTCTGAGAAAGCTGATCTTAGATATCACTCAGCTCAACTTGCCATGCCTGGTGAGTCTGAACAAAAAGGTTATATTGAACCAGGATCAAGGTAGAGCTAGGACTTCCAGGTCATAATCCTTCATGTAGCTTGTTCACACTACTTCCTGCAAACCTTCATCATGGAACTGCTTTCTCTTTCACCATTGTTTATCCTCCTGTTGGCCTTACTAAAAACTGCATTAGAAAGAGAAATTAGGTAGAGTCTTAGAAACATTCTGGTGGAGGATCCGGAAGTGTAGAAGTTACATTGCCGATGTTAGGTTCCCAGGTGGGACAGAGCAACTCTCTTTGAGTTGTGGAGATGTGTCCAGTCACCTAGGAAGCCACCAGAATGCTTCATTTCTTTGCAGCCTGTGAAGCCAGATTATATATTCATGGAAACTGGTGGGTGGCCCCAAGTCTCATCCCAGTATGGAGTCAGGATGGGGATATGATATGCCTGTGAATCCTAATGATAGAAAGTGCTTCCAGGTACCACAATATGGACTGGGAAATGATCCTTACCTTGACTAAGAGACACTGGCTTCAAGTCTGAATGTCAAGCTTAAATAGTGATGTAGAGAATCTCCATGGAGTTTCAGATCTCTTTCTTTTAGCTCAGCATACTCTAATTCCCAAGGGGATTCAGGTAACAAAGAATTATTGAAATTTAGATTGCTCTGTAGACTAGATCCTCTGGTCATATGGCCCTGGCATATCTACAGTAGCTGTAAATAAACAAATGTTTCAGTTCCTCTTTTCTCTGTACCATCCTCGTGTGCTCCAGAAGAGAAGAGGAATCTGCTCAGCTGGATTTGCTTCTACAAATAAAACAGAGAGTCATTTTAGCAGTTCATTTGACCTTCACTCTAATTTTGGTCTTAACTTTTACAGTAAGAGATTATTTTTCTAATCCATACTTTTTGCTTTAAATAGGTTTATAATCTTCTGGTCAGTCAGAAGAAAGCCATACAGCACTCTTTGGTGGCAATCTGCCAGCTGAAACAAATGAGTTCTTTCATTTTTTCCCCCCAGTAACATGACAGTTGCCACTAACATTTCTTGACAAAAGAGTGTTCCTGTTGATATAATTCTGGATTACACTCATGAGTCACAATCTGCCAGCAGAAAAATATCACTATTTTATGAATGTAGTCAAGAAGAAAGAAAAGAAAAACATCACGGAAGTTGAATGACTTCAACAAAGCAAACAGCAAGGTTATACTTTAAAACTCAAACATGAAGGGCTACAAAATCTTCTAGACTAGTTTGGTAAATTCATGGTCTATGGACATGTGATCTGCAGTGAAGTCTGTGCTCTTGTTGCTGCATAAAAAATACCTGAGCTAGCTACTTTGAAGTAAGCTTCCAGTGTGAGAAGGATTTAGTTTAGTGAGAATGATACTTCTAAATAAGTCATATAAGATCTATGGAGAACTAAATCCCACTTCTTCAGAGTAAGCACTAAGATGATCAAACAATATCCTTTGTAATAACTTTAAACTCCATTCTCCCTAGCTAATATTTGAAATATCAAATCCATAAGATTTGCCTCTGGGTATCTTTTTATCATTGCAGGATATGAAAGTTGAGTGTAAAATAATGCATACCTTTACAGATGGATAAACGTGTAGGTTGTTTTTGTACATCTGGTACATACATTGAAAGTGGTTAGCTTGATCAATGATTTTGCATGTTCTTTAACTTACTTTATACTGGAACTTCCTTAAGAACATGGTAATACTAGTGATTAAGCAACATTAGAAAAATAAGTAATAAAAAAAAGATAACTATTTTATAAAGATGTTCAAAATGTGGACATAGTTGTAGCTTACTTTGTTGAAATAGGATTGGACAATATAAAGAAAAATCCATATTAATATCCAGGTGTCAGTGATAAAAATGCCCGAATAATCATTCCCTGGGCTCAGTTTCACAATGTTAAAATAATTAATAAAAACCAACTTCAAAACAAATACAACTTTGTTACACTTCTTAGCAGGAGGCCATTGCATGCATTCTCAGGAGTTTTATTTGAGTAGTATTAGGGTATCCATATCCCTGATGGCTCCCACTGAGATTAAAAAAAAAAATCTCTTTCCCTGTAAGCACTTAAAGAAAGGATACAGATGTTATTTTTAAAAGTATTTTAAATAGGCTAAAGTTAAGATCTCAGATAATTAAGGCCCACTTAAATGACAGTCCTACTGGTGCTCTGTTTGCAGAAGTTCACAAAGTATCATTAAGATTTTTCAAGTTTTATATTGCCATCTTTATGTGGTTGAATATTTTACTATACTCCCGACAAGTTTTAAAAAATATTCTCCCTGATGTTTGCATATTGGAGACGTGGATGGACTCTGAAGAATTTAGATAATTATTTAATACAATCCTGAATGTTTCTTCTGCTTCTAGTCAGTAACATGAGTAAGGCTTGGAGGAGGAGAAGGTAACAATAGCAAATGTTAAACTACATAAAAAAGTACTATTATATAGCATAGTTACTGAAGTTGTAACTAAAGTATTGACAATAATGAAAACCAACTTTGTATGAATAAATCTGGCATCATCATAGGGCTGACAAACATCACTAAACCAATATGTCAAATTGTATGTGTTAATCTGTTTCAAGATTATTACATGGTTTAAAATTAATTGTAAGAGTAAATATTTTTAAATATTAAAAAATCAAGATACTCACTTTTCCCTGGCATAATAGCTTTCAATGAGGACAAGTTTTATTATGAAGGGCTAAATAGGTGTAATTTATTCTTAATGTGAATAAGTGGAAATAACCTTAGGATTGCTAGAAACTTAATTTACTCAGCTTTAATGTCAGTGTCAAATGGTTATGTAACCCATAGAAGCTTCCACATTTATACTGTGACCTGCTTCCTTCATCTAACCTGAATTTCTACTTTAAACCATAACATTAAATTTCTTTTCCCACCAAAGAGATTTTTTTTTCAGTGTGCCAATACTACCTTACCTGTCACAAGGAAACAGTAAAATTTGATTGTCAATGTCATATTGCACATGGCCTGAGGCTAAAACATCAAAGTACTGCAGAAACAAGTCTGTTTGAGAAGAATCCTGAAAAAACAGTGTAGATATTTGCTTGCATTCATTAGACCACTGTAAATGAACAGTAATGGTGAATTACAAAGCCAGCACATTTCCACAGTAATAGAATAGAACATTGAGTTCAAAAAAATATTTTTTTTCTTTATTTCTTTTAATGAATGGAAGAACACTCATAAGTTGCAATTGCAGTAGTAGAGCTAAATGTAGCTGCCTGAATTATTTTGATTCAAGGGACACCCTCAAAGTAAGTATTATGAAATGCTGATAACTCTTACTGATGTTTTCAAAGTTCATGCAGTGAGCAATACAACAGAATCCTTAGGAACAGGAAGGATATCTAGGGCATTGAAGTTGTTACAGTATGATGAGTTGCATGAGGACTTTTTTTATAAGAGACTTGAATGGAGTTATATACTGGAACATAATAGCTTTGTACTAGAAGGAGGCATGAAATAGAACAGTTCTCCGAAAGAGTATTGTACTTGCCATGTCTGCTAATTTGTCACCATTAGCTCCCTTTATTGATGATGAGGATAGATTTTTTTTCCTTGTGGTTTAAGTGATTGGAAAAAAGAGATTGCCAGGTAATCCACCAGGTCATCATAGAACAAAAGGCTTATAACATAGCTGATGTCGTTATAATCTCAAACCACTAAAGTAAAATTTAATCTCTTTTATTTTATTTGTCAAGGCAGACGATTTTAGTGAAAAATGCACTCAATCACCAATGTAGGTAGGCAAGTAGGATGGGATCATAGACACAAAATCACTCTGAAGCTGAGATCTCTAGATGGAGGTTCAAGACCACAATACTGTATTGTTTCCAGTTGACTACTATATATAAAAAGTGTACTAGCAGAGTCAGGCTCCCAGCTCAGGACTTTGAAGCTTGTGGTTTTGTGCTAATGGAAATTTGGTTCGTTATCTTCCTCTCTTCAATCACTTTCTGAATCTTTCTAACTTAATGTTCAATATTTGTTCTGTTCACAACAAATATATGCCTGAATGGTAATACCATTTCCATTTCTCCTTCCTGTGAGTCTGCAATGCTTCAGCTGGCATGTAGCAATTGGACTAAGGGGTTGAGTCCCTTGCCCAGGGAAGACCAGTCCTTTCAATGCAAACAGATGTTCCCGCATTTGCAGCAGTCACAGGCTATCTACACAAGCAGCAGCATATTCCCCTTCCCCAGGAAAAAACCTTGGCTTTTGTGGAAGCAGATGTATCTTTTCAAGCACACTGCAGACCAGCTGCCACTTTCTATTTTTCCCTCAGCAGCCCTCCTGTGGTGCCTGACAGGTTGCTGAGTAGGAAGGTGAGGTAGCAAACTGGAGTGAGTCGAGGCATGGCTGTTGAGGCCGCCCACACCAGATTCCCTGTGGGTGCTGAAGGTGACAAACGAAGCGGTGGCAACTGCAGCTATCCTCATCCCTTCTCACCCTTCTTCCAGTCACATCAGAGGGTTAAATTGATACATTCTGATCTTGCTCTTTTTTTCTCTCTTCTCAAAACTGATCCCATGGGTAAAGTTCAGCACACACTTTCAGGCAAAAACATTTCCTGTGAAATAGCTACAACTATGGTACAAGGTCCAGAATAAGCTATTAGTGTTCATTTAATAGGCAGAATAAAATTGAGAGCAGTTAAGTTCTAGATCTGCAATGGTAGGTAAATATCTAACACTTGCTTAATTTGCTTGAAGTTAGGTATTTAAGTGCCTTTTGGGGTCTGGATCCTAGTATTTGCTTTCTTCTCAGTATGTGTGATTTTCTATAATTACATTAGAGCAAAAATGGAGCTTCAAGATCTTTAGACATCAGAATGAGACATTTTGTGACTGGCTTTGAATGCTGATATGCTATGCTATTGCAGGGACTCATTCATCTGATTAGGAATTCAGAAGTTTATTTGATATCTGCATAGTCTGAATATACACAGTATAATCACAGACATAGTAAACTAAATAAGAATCTTAAATACCAATTTACTAGTAAGACTTTATTACCATAAAATTGATTAATGTTTACATTTGATGTAAAGTTTTGGTTCCTATTATTAAATTGTCTGTGGATGGTTTAAAGTTCTGATTAGCTCAATGAAAAAATGGTATTACCATAGAAATGTTAGTCTTTCCTTAGAAATCTGAAAAGTCAAACATTTATATGATGTGATATGTGATATACAGATCACCACTGAACTGCTTAGATAAGTTAAACAGGATCAGATAAATGTTATCAGAATAGCATCTTTTTATTCACATTTTGGAGACAATCAGTTACTCAATCTTTAATTGTTTAGTTATTTCACAAGGGACTGATTCTTACTGTCAAATAACTACAGTTTTCTTCTTTGAATGATTCTGATGAATTACATTGCTGCAGAGGAGTCTGGTGTCTTGAACATCAATGACAGTAAATAAATTGTAGTAAATAAATTGATAATATGAGGTAGACATTTTAGAACAGTTACTGTGCAACTGCAGTTTTATGAAACTAATACTCTTCCAGTATCGCTGACCAAAGATTTCACATACCCCTCAAAAAGAGTGGGAAATAAACCACACATATCCTGTTTTCAAGCCATCTTCAGCTCACTTTCATGGCTTCTATCTGCACATTGGTCAAGATGAAAGATTAATTGATTGATCCTGATAATTATTTGATCCTGATACGATTTTCTTTCTTCCCCCTTTCCACGATTTTAGAGTTTCCCAAGGCTTAACAAAACTTGGTGCATACAATTATTTTTAGTGATATCAACCACAGGCCTGAGACATTTCTGTCTGAATCCAAACTTGTGACTTCTGTTTGTGAGTTGTTACTTTAGAGAGATGCCTAATGTCGGTTTTGGAATTAGCACATAGAAAATTAGAATTAGGCAAGGACTGTCTGTGTAGTTGAAGATGTTGTATGTACAAAAACACAGACTCAAATGGTAGATAAGCCAAGAGATGGGAAGTTTTCTGTGGCTGTGGTGTGTGGCAATGTATGAATCCTATATTCCGTTGATACTTTTGGATTAAACCTCTATCCCTTTTTTATTTACAATTGCAGCAGCCTCAATGTGATACTCCACTTATCCTTTTCTAATCTTTTGATCTCATTTACATATGTGAAAAATATCTACTTGCTGTAGAAAGAAAGAAAAAAAACCCAAACTCCTTAGGGGTTTTTTGGGTTCTTTTGGTCCAGAATACTGACATATCAGTAAGAGTGCATAAGGAGTTTCAGCACGGTGATGGGTGATAAATAAGTATGTAATTAACTCTATTCGTTTAATTTCATGTGACTTTGGGAAAAAGGGCAGTAATTGGGTTTGCATGAGTTTCAGTGTGCATCTGGCCGCAAAATAGGTGTCTGAATTAGTCAACAGACAGCATCTGTACTTCACAACAGACTCCACTGATTTGACTAGTTTAAATTCATCATGTCCTAATTATTTTATTTGATAGATTAGATGAGTGCATGAATGTGTTAATCTTCATGAAGTCAATTTGGAAAATAGTTAAATTTTATACTTAATAAGCAGTCATGGTTTAATTTGTTCAGTTATCCTGAGGGGTATGGTGAGAAGTCAAAACTGAGTGGACAAGACCTATATGAATGTCATTATAAGTTTTCCAGGCCTTTTCAGGGAAAAGGGGTGTCCTTGTCAGATATGTAAATATTAAGCAGTATTAAATAGTTGAAATACTGCTGGAATACCATAGTGAGATGTAGAAGCCAAGACATAGGTTTGAGGTGGCGAGGCAGGGCTTGGAACAGACAAGTAACTAGTTCAAGTGGTGTGGTCATAAGAGAGCACTTGAACCATATCAACACTACACCAGTGTGGACTGTGTACAAAATACATTATGTCAAAGCAGACTGCAGTCACTGGCTCTTTGGTTCCTCAGTAAGACTGTTCAGAGTGTTTTTCACTTTTTTTCTTTTTCCTTTTTTTTTTTTTCCCCTCTTCAGTGGTTGGTGGAACTACACTTGGGCAAAATAGCAATTTCACAGCATGAATATGCTGTTCAGGGTTCATTTTGCCTGCTGTGGGTTATGATGTGTTGGTGTATTAGGGTGCCCAAAAGGCTTGTTCCAGCAGAAAACCTACTATATATTTAACACTAATTTCCAAAGAACCAGACAGAGAAGTACCTAAGTGTCTGTGACACAGCTTGTGATTTCCTCTTCAAATAAGCACATAAAGTATATAAATGTAATTTCTGATTGATTCTACAAATACAATAAATAATGTTATTTTATTTGTGTTTCAAATGAGTAATTATCTACAATGGTCAATGTTTTGAGATGTGACTTATTTAGGCATATATAGACACTCTCCTGTATTGTTGGAGCTCAGTGACAATTTTTGAAGCAAAAGGTATGCTTTTTAATATTCCTTGTTTCTATGAATGCCAAATACACAGTCTTATACTAGTGTCTGTACTGGAAGACAGTGGTAATATCAGTAAAACTTATTCGTCATGGCATGGCTTTCAATGTATTAGACAGAAAGAAAGAAAGTGCATAGTAGTCTCTTGTTCTGGATTCAGTAGATTATGATGAAGTGTAAAGCTCTATTTCATTATGAGTAACTCACAAGTTAAGCTAGTTAAGGTGGACTGTTTTAGATCAACAAATATTAGTGGTCTTATAACTGTGCAAAAAATCCACAGACCTGTGGACATCATACTGGTTGAGCTGATCTTTCCTTCTGGCCAGAAAGACTCTATAATGGTGTCTGTACAACATTAGGGCTGGTCTTGGTATCCTCCCTAGGACAGATCATAAGTGTGCCAGTACAGCAGTAGATGTAGCAGAAGCTTTAGGTCTCTGTGTGTCCTAGAGAAAAGAAAATGCAAAGCATAGCAAAGAAGTACTAAGGGAATGAAATGAGAGCTTGAAATTCTGGACTGCCTTGTAGTGGTTAATGAAGTATTTTCAGGGTTGTAAACAGAAATAGAAGATGAGCCACTTGTATTAGTTTAGGAATATTTAAAAGTCATGACTTACCAGTGACGATTTTTGTTCACATAATAATAAAAAATTATCTGCAGTTTATACTAGTCTAGTTCATATTGAAAACCTCCCAGTCTATGCATTTTCTTGCTGATACAAATCAGAATTTGAAAAGTTAATCAAAAATCAGTATTATAAACTAAAGCTACATGTCTTCTTATTTTTGTCTTAAATATTCAAAGACCTTATACATCTCATTTCATTTCTATGAGCTTGTAGTCCCTTCCTCTTTCCATTTTCTGTGTAATCATTTATTTTATGAACTTTTTGGTAGAGGTTTGAAATTTGATGTTGTCAAATTCAAGTGAATCACACTTGATTAATACAGATACATTAAACAGTAATCTCTCTCTTTTTTTTTCCCTGAAAAATCTTCCAGGAAATATGCATATTTTTATACAATATTCTGTGACAACAATATTTTTAAAATTATTTTTTTATATGTAATTGATCAATGACTTGTCATACCATATTGAAAATGTTGTTGAGGCTAAAATAGGAAACTGCAAATACAGCTTTGTGACAAAACACAACCAAAAAATGGTATCTTGCAAAACCAATATATATTTGCAAAACCAAAACCAAGTGTTATAGATGCATTAAAATAAATGCCTGTAAAAATTGTTACCAGTTATTATATAATCCAGCTCATTATCTAAATCTAGTTTGTGGAAAAAGTCCCCACATATACTTCTAATTTATATAATTTTATATATCTCCATGCATCTATATACACAGACACAAATATCTAATTAGTACATAGATCCATAGAATAATAGAATAGTTTGGATTGGAAAGGATGTTTTAAGATCATTTAGTCCAACACCCCTGTAGTGAGCAGGAGCATTTTCCACTAGATCATGTTGCTCAGAGCCCTGTTTAGCCTGACCTTGAATGTTTGCAGGGATGAGGCTTCTCCCACCTCTCTGGGCAACCTGTTCCAATGTTTCACCACCCTCAGCATAAAAAAATTCCTCCTCAGAATGAGTCTATCCTCTTTTCATTTAAAACCATTATTTCTGGTCCTTTCTCAACAGATCTTACTAAAAAGTTTGTTTCATCTTTCTTATAAGCCCCTTTTAAGTATTGAAAGGCCACAATGAGTCTGCCAGAAGCCTTCTCCAGGCTGAACAATCTCAGCTCCCTCAGCCTGTTCTCACAGAAGTGTTTCAGCTCCCTGATCATTTTTATGGCCCTCCTCTGGACTCACTCTAACAGGTCCATGTCTTTCCTGTGCTGAGGACTCCGGAGACAGATGCAGTAGTCAAGGTGGGGTCTCACCAGAAAGGAGCAGCGGGGCAGAATTCCCTCCCTCAGTCTGCTGGCCACACTTCTTTTGATGTAGCCCAGAATCAAGACACTTATTTACTTTATTTACAGTGCTTTCCTGAATTGTCACACTGAATGGTGAAGTTTGAAAAAGCCCATTTTAGTTGAATTGACGTTAGAAGCTTCTAAGATGTATTCAAGCAGTCAACAGTAGTAAGTATGTTGCTGTTTATGAAATTAAGACTTTTAAGCCATAATAGAGAAAAGATATAATTTCATAATACTATTTTGTTAATGTCTTGAAATCTAACTTTCATCTGTGGAAAATTTTAAAATTATAACTTCTATTTTGAAGGCAAAAAGCCTTCGGAGATATGAATTTGGCCTGACTAAATTGTTTCTAGGGGTCCCCTCTAACTGCAGCTAATCTATTATCCTGAAATTTGTGACTTTTTAAAAAATTAAATATTTTGATTAGTTGTTAGGAGATATCAAATAGAGACAAAAGAAAGTTAAAATATTTGTAAGATTTTGTTGTTGTTGTTGATTCAATAAAGAATGAAAACAATGTGTTATTGGGGATTTAGAAGGGGGGAAGATTTTAAAAAACTGTGCTTACTTTCAAAAAGTGATTCAGGAAACTTAGATAAACTGACCCTAAATTTTATCATTTCAATTGGACTTCATTTTAAATTTTCATGGAAGAATAAAGATATTAATTATTTATTATCTTAAATATTTCTAAATAATTGCAGACTCTAAGGTTTTTCATAGCAAAGATGGTGTTCTCAAAAAAAACGTATTAGGAGAAAACTTTTATAATTTTATCAAAATTGCAATGTTCTAAAACATTTATCAGTATTCTCATATTACCTGTTGGAGAAATTATTTAAAGGTAAGATGCTTCTATTTACTTAATAAAGTGGTTTGGACATATTTCCTTGCTGATATAGTTGTAGGAAGAAGTATTTAAAAATCTGATATGTAGAAAAAAAAGTGGATTTATACTGCAGATGGAGGATGAGAGGGAGGAATATAACAGTTACAGCAGCAGGCTTGTTTAAGCCAGTTCCTTGCACAGCTGTTTTGGGGTTTGTAAAGCCAAATTTGATTTTAAGCCTCAGTTCAAACTGAAGAGCTGTACTTTATGCTTTTTCTGTCAAGTTAAGATTTGCTTGATTTAGAGAAAGAATGCGGAGGAATGTCTGTAGGCAGAATCTTGGCAAGAGTTTCAGACAGACAACAGATAGGAAGGAAATAAGGGCCTGTATAAATAACAGCCTGACTGTACATGACTAAGACTAGGATCCATTTTAAAGAAAATTATAAAATATTTTTATTTTTGGTAATCTAATAAAAAGAAGAAGGAGAACAGATAACTTTTTTTTTTTTTTTTTTTTTTTTTTTTTGGAGGGGGTGGTCAGAAATAAAAGATGAAAAGTTTGTTTCTAAATCTGACATATTACAATCTAGGATCTTTACTTCAGTGATTCATGATGTCAGAAGTGCTCTTACTTCATGCTTTCATTCTCCCGTTATGCACTACTTTTCCTTTTCAGGGGAGGATTGACTCAGATGAGTGTTGTGGAGCATGAAATGTAATCTAACAGGGATATTCAACCCATAGGGACAAGAGAAAACATGTGGGATACCTGAGCTGACAACAGTTGCTCATGACAGCTTTAGGAAAGTTTGTTTGTTTTTTTTTTTAAGTATCTCATTTACTGACCAGAATGACATGACGGGTAGTGCATTCAGGTGGTGTCTTTTGGAAGAAATAGGAAAGTACATTTGTTATCTTTATCTTATGATAACTTTTTGTCTATTTAATGAGACACTGTAGTTTTTTGATCTTTATGGAATAAAATTAAAATGAAAGCAAAGAAATGTGGGCAATTTTTCTTTAAGCCTGTTCCAAAAATTTATGATTCCAATGGTTCACTTCTAATATTAAGGAAGACATATAAATATTTCAATGACTCGATTTTTTTTTTTTTTAATTAATGTTTAATTATCTGCCTTTTTCTTCACTTGTTACAGATGAAAGTACATATATTGGGTTTTTTCGATGTTCATTACAAAGCTTTGAGGAAAGTATAAGCCCATATAGGCATTAAGAGAAAACATTCAGAATACTGTAAAGCAAGCCATAGAAGCAGAAAAAAATATTTTGGCTGCTATCTTTGAAATGAAGGTTTTGAAAGTGGTACAAGAAAGCACAGAAAGAAACTAAAAATACGACAAGAATGTGGCCATCCTTACTCTTAGCTCCCTTATTTTTTTATTTTACTGATTTATTTTTCCAGTCTTGTGGAGGAAAACTAGCAGATTTGACCAAGGTCCGCATATCCAGGGGGAAGATACAATGAGACTTTCTTGAAATAAATGTATTTTTATACAGAAAGAGATTACTGGGATCTTACCACCGGACAAACATAATTTCATGAATTTTTAAACTAAAGTGATAAATGCTAAAAAACAATAATGTGCATCTTAAACTAAACAGTAAGCAGCAGGAAACTATAATGAATAAGTATTGCTGTAATTATTTTTTCCTATAGTGTAAATACAGTTGTGTTCAGTAACAGTTATGAATACAGTGCTTTGACCAGGGGAATGTGGCATGAGTATTGTGATTTATTTATGATCTGTCTTCAAATTTTAAAATAAAGCAAGAGTTAAGTGAACTGAGGAATGCATAACAGTCAAAATGGCTGACAAGTAACAGTCAAAAGGCAAAAACCAGAATTAAGTGACTTCTAGCAATTATGTCTGCTAGAAGCTATTTTATGATCAGCTAAGAGGAAAAGAATAAAAATGGCTGCATTGACTGTGAATTTCAGAAAAGCTGTGAATCAGATGTCCAAATCCAAAGTTTTGCAGATAAAATGCTTCCAATAATGATAAGGAAATTTTAACTAAGAATGGAAAAGTCCTATGTTAAAGTATCATGCACAGTTTAACCATCTATATCTGGAAATATTTATTCAAAGTGGGACAGAAGCAGAGTAAAACTATGATGTTATGTGGCCAACCAGGATCATGGACCCTTCTGTATAATAGAAGCATCCTGGGATCATGACAGCAGGCCAGATCTGATCAGTCCTACTCTGTAATCCAGCAATTGTTTTGATCACATCACTCCGCAACAAAGCTATAGCTCTTCCTTTTCCAAAATGAGCCTTTTTTGTGCAGGTTTTTGGTTCTCTGCTGTATACTGTAACACACAGAATAGGTGGGCCACAAGATAAGGTGGTTTGTCTAGCAACAACTGGTGCCTGAGACAAGCATAAACAATCAGGAGGAAAATAACTGTGTTAGATATTTGTATATATATAAATAAGTATATATTTCTGGTATAGGAAGAAATACATCTACTGACTGTGGAAAACTCACTCTGGAGACTGAGAGGACATTGCTAACATTGGAGGACTTTGAATTCTAAAACAGCTTCCAGCCAGCCTTGGGGAAGAAAGAATCACAAGAAACTTTTGGAGGAAATTTTCTTACCATGAAAAGGCAGCAGTTTTGGGTCTGTTTTCTAAATCTATACCATCTTTTCCTAAAAATTCTTGAGTAAATCCTTTAATTAGTTTATTGTAATTTCATTTCATTTGCTCCTATTCATGCTCCTAAAATCTCAGGCTCAATCTATTCCTGTTTCCCTAACACTTTCTTTATAATCTGTTTCAGGAAGATGCGAAATTGTATATTGGGAGTCAGATTTGGACCTCAGTAAAGAAGAATAAACTTCGTCTATAGAAAAAGGAAGTAGAAGGCAGACTTCTATTTAGCATCACAGCATAGGTCATTGAATGCCTAAATGCTCAGTAATATGATTTTGAGAACAAATAAGATTGCACAAGAGAGGGCTAGAGAATGAAATTGTAAAGAGGAAAATAGGAGATTTGGAGACCAAATTTCAATTATCCCATTTGCAGATAATCTTTGGCAAAAGTTCAGATTAAGTCAAATGATGCCATTCCTTTCAAAAGAGGAGTATTTTCTTTAGACTTTCCCTCCAAACTGTAGTTAGGAACTGTTGTTTTCCTGTTGATGCTATCATTTATGTAGTGTGCGTGCAGAAATATTGCCCTGTTTGACTTCAGAAAATTTGGTCAATGAAATAAAGCTATGACACTTGTCTAAACAAAGCAACTGTCATCTCGTATCACAAGCTCCTTCTAAATAAAGTGCTGCAGTGCTCCAAATTTGTTTTTCTTTAATGAACCCAAGCCTTTCCACTGTCATTATTCATTCCTTCTGAAAACACTGGAAAACGCAATACATTACTCAACTGTGACCTAGCATGTCCTAAGGTGCATATTTTATTGATGTAAATAAATGAGATTCTAGTCTACCCAAATGCTGATGTTTTGATTTTATAGAAATACTGTTTACTTTAAAAGTTGTCATTAGTGCAATGATTATTTTCCCTGGAGGCTCTGATAAACTGGAGGACCACTGCTAGCAGCCTGCTTAGTATCAGCACATTCACAGGGCAGTTAAACTATTGGATTCTGGAGCATAAGGAGGAAATAGTTAAAATGTGTTCTCTGTTTTACTCCAGTGTATATTTTTCCTTCCATTGAAAGAGGTTCGAAAGTGCATTAATTTCACTCTTGCATAAATGCAAAAACTCAACTGATAAAATTACAATGTTAAACTCCGGTATTACTGAGTATGAAATTAAAATGAACCAGACACTGGGAATTTGCTATTATTACAAACTAAAATCAAATAAAAATGTACATTTTACAGTGCTCAGAGCTAGAATAAATGTTGTAGATGCTTTCCTGTGATTTTGATGTAAGCTGTCCCTCTAGTTTTCTTCCTGGGTATCAGTCTTGGAAACCAAACACATGTAAATTCTATTTCCCTTATTTCTGCCTTTAGGTGGCATCCAGTTTTACTTTATAAACAGAAATTCATTTTAAAAAGGTCACTGACTTAATGAAATAGTTTTCAATGTTTATGCCCATACCTTCCTTTGAAAAATAGATTTACCTTAACTAGGTATTCATCAGTACAAATTAACTGGAAATATTAAATGCCATTTCATTACATGAGAAAAAGAAATGAAAAATGTGCTGTTACTGCTCTGGGGAAAAAAGGGGTAATGTGCTGAATCAATGAGAAGGAAAAACTAAAAACATTTATGGCTTGGATATCCAAGGAACCTGGGCAAATCCTAGTGATTGATCCTTCCTGAGGTTGTTAGAAGCAGGTAGGGTGGGTTTTGACAATGGTTCCATTCCTCTTTAAATAATATATATTACATACATTTTAAAGCTAATAATGCTGGGATACTTGAGTTAAATAAAGAAGTCCCATGTTGGCATCAGTTTTCTCCACAGTTATATCCATCTCTGGAAAGAATTGTTGGCAACACTGGAATTCTAACAAAGACAAATTATAGCAGATAAAAGGGGGTTGATTTCTGAAATTGTTACTCATTCACAACTGAATTAGTTCTGTTCTCACTCAAACCAGGACATATTGTAAACAGAAATTGATATAATACATTTGATCCTTCCTTATAAATTACTGAAATTATTTTGTATTTAAACTTCAGTATCTCTGCTTTAGAATAGATTTCTGACTCCAAAAATTTTAAACATTTTCATATCACGAGAGACCAAAGCTGCTGGTTAAAGACCAGAAAAAGGTTTATTATACTGGTAAAGTGAATCCATATTTCCTTAACATAGCTAACTTTATCCAGTGTGAAGAGGTAACAAATTGTGCTGCAGAAATATTTTTTCCTGCTTAGCTAGTTTTATGTCAGTTCATAACCTAATGTTCTAATCCTGGGAAGATGTCTACACCTGCTCAACTTTATTGCACCTGCATGACTAACATCATTAGGACTCACATGTTTAAAGTAAAATACGCACAAAAATATTCTGGGCTTCAGGTTAGTTAAAGATGTGAGAAAATAACACTCTCCTGGCTGCAGTGAAATGCAAGACTTTTGAATAATCCTCTATGCATGACTGGATAATCATGCATGTAAAAAGAGCTGCTTTTGTGTTAGAACCCTCATTTTGGTATCCTAATATCGGATTTGGTATAGCATTT
>JANIJG010022030.1:36258-61887 GCA_024611175.1 Megaceryle torquata | reverse complement strand
GGGAGGGGGGGGTTATGGAAAAAAAAAAGGGGGGGGGGGGAACGCACGAAAAACACCCACTAAACCCACCCCGCTTCATACCTACTTCTGCCAGTCCCTTTTGCTAACAATTTTGGTAAGGGTCTCCTGATTTTTATTCAGTAGGAATATGTCAAATCTCCAACTGCATTATCCAGCCTCTAAGATTAGAGTCTCACAGAAGGCTGATGCTGTTTTTTGGCAGGGGGAGGGAGAGGGAAAAAGACGATGAAAAAAAATTATCTCTATCCTCCAAATACTTCTCAGATCAGAAAATACATCCGTCACATCTCTAAACCAACAAAGTTTGTCAACGGCTTACAACGTACATCTAAGACATTCTGCAAGTCAAGAACAACACAGAGCATAGACCTTCTATGCGTGGTTTTATTTCAGCACCACCTTCCTTAACCCTCACTGAATCATAAAAGCCTGCATTTGACGTGCAGTAGTTGCTTTGTTTCAATTTAGTTTACCTCTAACTTTTAGGATCAGCTCATTTAATGTAGGATCACAGCACTGTTCAGCTCTGGAAGCCCATCTTAGCTGGCATGGCCAACATTTCAGATTGAGCTGCACAGGCAATTGTGCAAAAACACCGTGTTGAAGACAAAGGTAACAGCTTCCTTGTTTTGCTGTTGGAATATTTGCTCGTGCTTGATGGAACACAATATTTCAAGAACCTCCACCAACTTACCATTGAATAACAGCACCAAACTGTCTTAATCACTCTCCAGGAATGTGCTACTGTCATTTTAACCCATGGCTCCCATTTCCATCACTCAAAAGACACGAAGATTTCCCTCAATACATACAAAAGCCACATATATTACTTTCATTCTATTATGCCTCACAGAGTGTGCTGCAATTGCCGAAAAGCCTAGTTAAAAATACGCTCCGACAGTGCGCTAGGAGAGAAAATGGAAACGCTGGACTTGGCCAGATCTGTTTGGAAACCTCTTAGAATTTTTAAGCCTTTTTTTAAATCTAAGTTTTTTCATTGATTGTAGCAGACATTTAGTTTTGTTTCACTTG
Source organism: Megaceryle torquata (assembly GCA_024611175.1). Classification (NCBI taxonomy): domain Eukaryota; kingdom Metazoa; phylum Chordata; class Aves; order Coraciiformes; family Cerylidae; genus Megaceryle; species Megaceryle torquata. Next base: position 60,834 of record JANIJG010022030.1, on the reverse strand, counting down.
TACAAAAGATTTCACATTTCATCCCTGTTTGCTAAAGAGGGTCCAAACCAAAACTGTAATGTGCACTAACTGCTAATTTAAGTGATTTTTTGGGAAACAAAACAGAAAATTTTGGGGGAAAAAAAATTCCAACAACCCTCATCTATGTACAGAAGAAAAAAAGTCAAATAAAAGTTAAAGAACTTTTAAGTTCATGAAACCAAACCCCACTTGGCATGCAAATCACGTACTGTAACCTTTTATCGGCGCAGCCTCTGGTCTCATCAGTCGATGAAATTCTCAGCCCGCGGCAACAGCTTAGCCGAGGGACGCAGACCAATGAGAAAATATTCATTGTGTTAGCATTTCAAATGGCGAGAAAGGAAGAAGAAGCGCTAACTGATCACTGCCCGTGGAATTAATTGGATATTCCAAGAATAATGTCTCTCACTGAAGATCCTTGGAGGCTGAACGCTAGTAGAGACCACATTTTGTGCGGCGCCTTCAAAAAGAGACCGCTTGGGGGTAGTGGACATATTAGGGTTTTAGCGCATTTCCCTAAAGGCCAGAAAATAATCAGATGCACTGAACCAAACTCTGCTAATCCATTCCATAATTATACACACAAATCCAATAAACTTTGTCACATTACTGGAAAATTAAACTATTACAGTGAAGCCTTTTGCTACTTTGAAAAAGTTTGAATTCCCGTTTTATCCAAGGGGAAAAAAAAAAAAAAGAAAGTGGGGAAAAACCACCTTGGCGAAAGTCTGAAGTTTTGGAGGTTGCACATGCAACATACATGCTCACCCAGATGCATACACACTGGAGCCCAGAGGAAGAGTAATGCTTAGCTGTAGTCTTCTGTTATGCTTAAAGCTCAGGTAGGTGTCCCACAGCTTCCTTCCTTTATATGGAGGGGATTTACGTTTCAGCTTTATTGCACATAGCCCAAGCATATGCAATGACCCTGTCCAATATTAGTATAGCTTTCCTTAAGACACATCTTAATCTAACCTTTTCAAGACTCTTTTGCTTTCAGACTCAAAACAGCATAAAAAATGAGCATTGTTGTGGAGCACTGAGAGATTGAACTAAGGCTCTGGCTTGGTCCAAAGCAGTAGCCCTCTGGATAAACAGCTGCTTGTGCAACTAAATAAGCTCCATAGACCAAAAGGTAATACGGGAGTGGGGGGGTTGCGGGTGGAAGAAGAAAATAAATTTAAAAAAAAAAAAAGATGAGGAAAAAAACTGAGATTAGGAACCTTCCCAAATGTTGCATCTTTTCTATCGACCGCTGGCCTAGCGTGAGGTGTCAATTTTGACTCCAAAGAGAGCACACGAATTCGCAGCGGTCCCATTATGCGGTCTCTGCGCTCATTGTAAATTCTGTCAACGAAGTCAATCTTATTAACTTCCGCACTGGTTCACACATGACATTTTCTTCAATTTTCTTGCTGACATCAAAAACATCAATTAGCAGCCCGAAAATAGGAAGGAACGAATGACAGAGCCTGATAACGTCAACTATTTGAAGCCAAGGGTAAATCTATTCTCCAGTTCTGAATGCGTTCATTACAATTGCATTTTCAAAGAAGACCTCCAAATAGCAAAGAAAATTAAATTTATCATCTAGAAATGCCTAGAAATTGTTTTTTTAATCCTATGTCTATCTCTCAATCCCAGAGTGTAATACAAAGTATCGCAATTCAGTTTTATGATAACATGCCACAACTTTAATAGAAAGTTTATAAAATATGCAGCCCCTGCCATACTTCCTATCACATAACAACTACAAGGGGTGAGAAAAAATTTGTCCAACAGATTGTAGCATTGCCTTGTCTATTCCATCAGTTCTCATAGGCTGGCACAGCACTTACACACACACGCGCGCGCACGCTCTTTCGACACATGCACACACATCTCCCCCCACTTCCATCCACGCTTGTGAAGAATTTATGAGCTATGCAATATCCAGCAACTTTAAAACCCCAGCAAGCACTACATTGCTGGCGTGCAGGGGGGAAGGCGCTCGCCAGAGCTGCCTCGCATTTGCCCAACTCTTTTCATGTTTCAGAGAAAACAAACCCAACTCCCTGCCTGGGAAAGCAAAGGGAAAGTCCAACCAAAGACTTGACGCGAACTGTCAAGCGCCAAGCACATGCATTCAATCAGCTGCCAAAACTTCCGCTCGCTGAACTCTCGCCCTCTTTTCATTTTATTGACATTTTCAAAAATAAATACATAAAAATAACCTCCTCGTAACACAGAAACAAGACACCCGTGTCAACACAACGTGGTCCATTTGCTGTGCTCAGCAACAAGTTTCTGGAGAAAGGTAAGTGTGTTTAATACGAGGCAAAATATATAAGGCATTAAACCTGTTTTGTGGTCTTTAAAGAAGCCCCGGGTTGCCTCATTTATTTATTTATTTACTTTGCCGCTGTGCCCGCTTTGTGAGCCATCGTTTCATGCTTGTATTACATCTCCTAGGGAGTGAATAAAAGCAAGTTTAGTGGCAACCAAAGACGCTCACTCGGACTTAATGCAAACAGAAAGAGCAGCTACACCCCGATAAACAGATCGCATTCCTTCAGCCCATTGATTTTTTGATCTTTTGACATTTTTTTAGTTGCTTCTATTCCCTTCCTTGTCTTTTCCTCAATGTCACAAAAGACAAAATATCTCAGCAATTGATAGCAGGGTTATCTATTAGCTGCCAAGACTCCTTTTTTTCCTTTTTTTTTTTTTTCTTTTTCCCCCAGCACTGGCTAAGAAAGTGCTAAATACAAAGCTGAGAACTGGCAAGGAAACAAATCGTAGGAATCATCTAATTTAATGGGCTCATCACATTCTGTGATTTTGGCTTTTCCACATCTGATCTCTCTAAGAAGCAGCTGGAAGGAGAAAGGGGGAAGGAATAAAGGTTACGTTGAAGAGGTTTCTGTAATTTTTTTTTTGCTAGGTGAAAACAAACTAGAGAAGATGGAGGGAAGGAAAAACAGGAGGGTAACTCCTGGGAGGTTTGGTGAGGTGCCTCTGTCTCACTCGCAGCATTTTCCTGCCCGCGCATAGAAACAAGCCCGGCACAGAACGAGCTTCTCACCTCGGCAGTACTTGGGGGGATGCTGGACATGAAACGGAGGTGGCTGGCGCTTGAAAAACTTGTAAAAGTATTTTACAGCAGAAAAGAAAAACTGTGAGACACTCATGACTGATGGTAAATCTGTCTGCTTTTCTTTCTTCCCAAAATTTATTTTTGGGCATTTTACTGTTTGCCACAGCCTTTGCCAATGCTGATCAGAATGAAGGCAAAGCGCAGCTTACGTTATTTATCTCCTATAATTTACAGCAGATTACTGTAGCCTGTGCTTAGAAGATTTTTGGTTTAAATGAACAAAGTATCAGACAAAGAATTTACAATTGTTTAAAATAAAAGCAAATCAGATTGAAAACCACAATGAATCAGTGTGTATTTAACAATAAGAAGTAAAATATTAAAAAAAATTTCTAGGCAAACTGTAAATCTTCAGAAGATAATTATGTAAAATTCTCAGCAAATATTTGTGTTTGGTTTTGAATGCAAACCCTGCAAAAATCAACAGAGAAACTGCTCCTTTTGATTTTCTAAGATTTCATACAGCAAAGAAGTGAGTGGCACAAGAAAGATTAATTATTTTACAAGCAAATACACCAGTGTCATTCAAGGAACAGACACTGATACAGACTGCTTTAAGCACAGAAGAGAGTGTAAAACAGAATGAATTTGTCCTGCAACAGCTTTTTTTATGTTGTTTTGCCTTTGAAATTTCTATGAATATGACTTTCCAGTTAGGGCTCGATCCTGGTAATCAATCGCAAATGGGAGTTCTGCCTGAGAAAGGTCTTCAGAGTCTCTGACTGCAATTCAAACAAGGCTGCTGGACCGCGGGCAGGGAACACAGTTTTTCTTTTTTTCCTAAAGTTTATTTTTCTGACAACAATAATCTCATTTTTGCCAAAGACATTGCTACTTATTTTCATGTTGGAACAGTGTGTGTTTGCAAGAATAAAGCTAAGGTGATTTGACTGAAAAAGAAAGAAAAGGGTAACACCTGTAAGCGTAAAAGATTTTCTCCAAATTATTGACAAATAATGAATTATTTATCCTAAAACCTGAAATAGTGTACTGTATGCCAGGAATAAGCTTCTTTGCCCCCTTTAAATAAGTTTAAGTTTAAAGGAGAGCAAATAGGCACAGACCTTGAAAAAAATATATATTTTTTTTATCAGATCAAAATATAAGGAGAAGAAATGTGGAAAGCAGCTTGTTTAGCTTCTGCGAAAGCATACCTTAACTTTGCTGTTTATAAGGAAAGTTCAGGTAAATACCTGGCCTTGAAAAGAAGAAAGAGATTTTACAAAATACCCCTTCTATCTTATTTTCCCTTCTCATTTAAATCTAGAAATCCCAATGATCATCCCAGCTATTCATGTCTTGATATTATCAGTGGTTTATTAAAAAATTCTGATGAATTAAAACATGTGACTGGCCAACAGCAGCAGCCAAACTGACCACAGGTTAGCAAGGGGGATGAACTATAGTTCTGTTTTTTTAAACCACGCGCTGTCCTTGAAACGGAGGCTGCATACGGCTCCATTAGATACAGCTACGGTGCTCTTGATCTATTATTTACAAAGAAAAACCCTTCACTACTTAAGTGGCCCCTTCTACTTCAGCCTTCAATTTCAGCCGCATCAAACAACTTGGGGGGGGTGGGTGTGAGAATGGGAGGGGAGGAGGGAAAACTTGAGTTCATAATATAATTCTATGCAAGAGAAAATTATACTTGGAGTAAGAAAATTCTGAATGCCTGAAATAAGGTTTTGCATCCAAACTGCAGACCTATCAGATTCATCCAGAAAAGAGTAAATGATAAAATTCTTAGTTTTTTATAAAACTATATGAGGTTTAACATAAAATTTATACACAGATTCACAAAACAATTTATCTCCTCTTTGAAAGGTAAGATGAAAGACTGAATGAGAATTGCAGGACTTCTCATTGTAAAAATCACCATTTTTCATTAAAATATATTTTTGCATTAAATTCTGTAATTATCAGGACTATTCTTTAAGTCATACTGCATTCAATCTAATTAGAAAGCTTAGATCTCACCTTTGTACTGAACTTTCAACTCTCTGATGCCAATTAGAAACTATTTTAAATGAATTTCCCAATTAAACTGACTCCTGTGATCAATTCTGACATAAGATAAAACCCTGAATTTTCAGGGAGGGGGGAAAAAGAAAAAAAAAAGGGGAGGGGGGGGGGGGGAATGAGAGGCACAGATGTACAGCCTATCTGTATTTCTGAAAATATTTTGAGTGGGTTTTGCATCCTTATTATGAAGAATATCTCATCTCTTTTGCTTGGAACATCCTCTCAAACAGCTCATATCAAAAAGTGTTTAAACTGCAATTAGTATTGTTTCATTATTCAGCATGTTTCCATTTGCAATAAATATCTTGTTTTATTACGCTCTATATTTGGTACTCATGCTATAAACTATCACATTAGATGAATTATAAATGTAAACTATTAACAGTTTAGATTCTTTTAAGTTGTTATCAATTTCAGGCTTTTGACAGCTTAAAGGAAATTCAGTAAACATACCTCCTCCTCCTCTAGAAAACGGCTTCTGTGAAGCCACCAGCCATCTCACAATTAATAAATGGCTGTATTCTCCTTTTGTGAAGAACAAAATTAACTGAAGTTTCCCATATAAAAGACCATATAATTAACATTGGTAAAATCTGTTAAGTTACACTTAAGCTATTTGGACAGCCTAATTCTATCAATGAGTCATCTAATTCCTGTTTGTATCAATTCAATTTATCTTCATTTCAATCAATGTGGCTTGACGGACAGGTATCATTAGAAGTGACAAAGCATCACGCTGTAGAAAAATGCAGGACAAGGCGATATCCTAGATAAGGCAGCCAGAGACCTTCTAATGCTGCGTAGCTGGAAACGACTCTGTGTATACACATCATTGCCTTCACTAAGGGTGTCTACAAGTTATCATTAGACACATTCATTGTTAAAGACTAACCAGGTCAGTGTTTCTGATCAGGTTGCAAATTAGACCAATTGAAGTGTTCTTAACCTACAGACTGGTGTCAGTAAGGACCTAACGGTGCTGAAGCTACACAGTAATATGCACTGAGTACACCACCATTACTGCACAATTCATGCTGAACACAAACAGATTTAAGTAAAACATTTGGGGGGGTGTGTGGGTGTGCACAGAGAATACAAATTACACAGACGACATAATGCTGTTGTTTCGGTGCAATTTTGATGCAAAACAATTGTTCCATAGCAAACATATTAAGCAAAAGTGCAGACTTGGGCAATGAGAGCATTAGAGGTGCAGATAAACATGTCATTATAAAGCCAAGGAACCAACATGCATTTCTATTTCAAATTATAATCCTACTGGCTTTCCATATAATAGTTAAATTAATAGTTTTCAGAAATACAAATGATGGCTAAATGAGGGGTTTAAAGTCTGATCTAGCATAAGCATTATAAATGGCTGAAAAAAGCTGATGTTGGGAAGGAGTGGGGGAAAGAGTAAAATGGTTTCACTTTTCACAGTTCTTATTTTTTCCTCCATTCTATTTTTCTACACAGATTCTAGAGGCAAGTGTTGTATCCTGCTTGCTCTCATTAGTGGTGCACAGCACACAAAACAAATCCACGCTGCATTAACATATAAAAAATACCTGTGTGACCAATTTGGATGTTGACATTTTGCAAAGTTAGGTTTCTGTTTTTCTTGTAATAAAATAGCATGCTAGGCATTCATTCAAAGTATGTAAGATACTGGTGCTCCCCTGCTTGACTGCTAAGTGCTGGATAAAATGGGCATTGCTGCTGAAGAACTACTAGGGGATTGCTACCTGGAGAACTTCCTCATGAGTGGGCTTTAAAGAGATGCAACAGGATAAAAAGCTGAAGTGATACAGCCAAAATTATTAAAAATACACAAGAAAAATGTACACAGGATACACAGGATTCTGTAATACAGTAATTCACTAAAGTTTGGTATATGAATTTAGTGGTTTGGTGGTGGTTTGTTTTTAGGTTGTGGTGGGGTTTTTTTGTTTGGTTGGTTTTGTTCTGTTTTCTTTAAATAGTATATCCCCATCAGCAAACAACAGAGATCTGCATGTTAATGTCAATCATATATTTCCTAATCACTGCACAGAAGTAAGGACTACATAAAGAGAGCATGTCAATCAATATGCAAAGAATACATTGTCTCAAGAGTATGTATTTATGGTTATAAGTTGATTATGCAACATGAATTTCTGAGACAGAAAACTCTCTATCAGTTAGCAAACGGGAAGTAAACCTCAATTCCGAGCTACGTGCAGTCATCTCCTTAATGGCTACTTGTGAAGTAGAGTTAAGCTGAAGTAAGTGACAAGGTGGAGAGGACACAGGATGTTGCATGACAAGAAGTGACCGCCTGGAGCACTTCAGGTCAGATGATAAGCAAATGGTATAAATCATCTGACGACCTGGGTCATTACAACTGACAAATGCAAACAAAAAAATCACCACCTTGCACTTGCACTCAAAGCTGTCTAGGTGTTGCCGTAACACTCTGCACTGGTCTCTGTCGGGTGGACAAGTGTTATGCTGAACAGCCCAGCACAACCCACAGGAGGAGGCCCTCAACCGGAATCCAAATCCTCAGTCTGGTGAGGTTAGACCATGCTGGAGCAGAACAGATCAGAAGACATTGGGAAGGACTTCTAGAACACACCCCCACACACCAAAAATCCCAAACTATCTCCATTTTCGGATTACCAGTGAGCACTGCCAGTTTGTCCCTCTATAGTGCTCATTCTCCATACAAGCACATGCACTGCAGATTTTAAAAAGTGGAACAACCACAACTCCTTGTAAAACACAGAACAGAAGAAGGAGGAAATTAGAAAGTGTCTTGTTAATTAAAAAAATAATTAAGTCAAAGCTTTTCAGACAACCTGACTCAAATTCTGAATGAGCTGCTTCACAGTTTAGAGAGCCCAAGCCAAATGACAGCTACAAGCTGAAAACAAGTGTTATTGCAGACTACTATCTAGACATGGGCCAAACTAAACATGGCTTTGAAGATCTCCAGACAATGCTCTGAATGTGAACCTGATCCAAATTCTACCACTTGTTCTCATCTCAATTTCAACTCGAAACCAGGAAAACCTGGCTGCTTTAACATGCACTTTGGATTATTTTTTTTTTAATTCTGAATACAATGAGCATAAATATACACAAGACAAAATAAACCAGTGAACCAGGATCTTGAAAAGCAACCTGAAAAGTAAATTAAAGATTGGGATGGATGTCTTTTAAAGAGGTTTTCCAGAGGAGGAATACAGATACACACGTGCTGTCTTGCATATCTACAGACCGTATGTACAGTCAGTTGCTATTACGCATCTGCAGATGCACCAGCAAACTTCAGTGACTCTTTTATAACATTGCTTAAAGTTATTTCAGCCTTGTTTTTCATGTGTTTACAACCTAGCCTCTAAGATTTGCTCTGGGGTGAAATATAGCTGTGTAACATCTGTTTTCAGGTATATTAAATTATTATTAAAACTATTTAAACAAAATAAAATTAATGTCTTTAAGACTTTCCAGAGAAACTGGTGTTCTCTGCTGTGAGATGGGGCTGTCACGGAAATCTGGCATAACCTGGAATACAACACTTTCTCTATGGAAAACAAAGGCAGTACCAGTATCTCTTACATCACTCCCCTGTGCTGAGCTGGATGGACTATCTATTAACAAAAAGACGCCGGTTTTGACATTTCTGCTGATGCTGTATCTATGCACAGGAAGCATGGAGGCAGTCTAGAGCTAGTAACTGTCCCACGGCAGAGGACCTAAGTGTCAATTCCACCTCGAGAGGGTGGAATTGCCAAAGGTCCTGTCTTCCTCCTTAAACCACCCTCCCAAAATGTGAGAATCTTCCCATCTTAAGTAAACTCGTCTTCACAACACTTCTGCCAGTCAGGGAAGGCCACCATCCCCAATTTACAGAAAAGACATAAGACATGAGAAAGATCAAGTAATTTACTTCATTTGGCCAGCAGTGTGGCATGATCCAGAAGCCACATCTGGAGCTAACATTCCACAAGACAGCTGGTTAACAAAATTATATGTCTGACCTCAAACAAATAATAGGAACTCGCTCTTTAAAAAATAAATCTTCCTCTTATTCTTTGTCTTGAAAATAACAAGGTATAACAAAGACCCAGACATGGCCAGGCTGAATGCAGTTATTTCTGTAGATAAGACAAAGCTTTGAGCCTTAACTGATGTGTAATACTTAAATATGGTCAAAACCCCAGTTGCTACCCCAGAACCACTTGCTATACTCTCTTCTCATTTCCTCTCTCCCCCAGAAGTCTATTTGTTCTGAGGGGATGGAGATTAATGATATTCATACTTGTATAATAGCTACAGGGAAAAAGCAAGTGAATATATTACAGCACCAAATTACAGTAGTGGGAAAATACATTGTGCTGTGATATAGAGATATAAATTCATTAATCCTGACATCTGTTTCTTCTGCAGAGGAATTAGGCATAGGTTGAAGCTGACCTTGCAAGAAGCATGCAAGGTGATCATCTAAGAGGGTACGGTGGTGCCCACTGCTCCCCCACGTCAGGGAGATAGTACTCTGACCTCCTAAGGCCCACACTGCATACAGCCTTGCAACAGGGTGTACAACAAAGGTCATCCCTCTTCATATGCTGCAAGAGCAGAGAATCCCACTACAACCTACTGTGCAGTCAGTGAATTTGGTGCAACACAGATCGTTCAAAGACAAGGTACCCTGAGACCTAGCTCAGCTATGGCCTGTAGTAGAAGCTCAGTAGATTGCCACCCAGTCAATTTTTCTCTATTTTTCCCCCCCCCCTGAGTTTAGAAGGACATTTTATCTGCAACTGCAACAATGTGCAAGACATGACCATCACAAAATCTATTTTCATCTGGTCATGTGACTTTGTTCAAGACTCATCTTGTTGCTTCCTGGCATTAAGACACTTGTCAAAGCATCATTGTGGCACATCTCCAGCACAAGTTTGGCCCAGTGGTTGAAAAGTGAAGAAAGGCAGCAATCTTACGATACTCTTGCCATATCCTTTGCTTCAGACTCACACATCTGAAGGGCGTGAACTAATGTCAGTAATCTAGAAGTGATGCAGTTATGGGATCGCATGCCAAGATTAATACAGGTATTGAGGAACTTTGTGCCTCCGTAGCATTTCACTAATATTTTTAAGGAAAATACATTAGAATGGAAGGAAATGTGGCTCCTGCATAAACAAAAGAGCTATTTTCCAGGAAGGTTTCAGAATCAGACATACAACACATGCTTGAAAAATAAACCCACACTCAACAGGCTTTTCTTAGGGAGCCTCAATGTCTTACAAGGACAAAGAAATCCTGGTTTTAATGAACACGCTAAATAAGTTTTTACATAACACTTTTTAAAAAGTGAATAAACCTGTTTTAACGTGATAGCTTCTGTAGGGCTCAAAAGACATTCTAATCCATTGTGTTGGTGGATTAATTCTATTCACTGAGAAAGAGTATACCAACATGTCCTATTATGCCTAACAACTGCAGAGATCTGCATGACTGAATGGTGTGCTTATATATGTGTGCTGAATCATCAAATGTCCCTTAAAGCAGGGAGAACCCATATCTCTGCTAACTTCCAGCCTTTGCTGTGTGAGTTACTTAAGGCTTCACTCTTGCAAAATGAGTCACCCTTGTTGAGACTCCTGGCATAAAGGACGCTCACAGCTCGTGGCCTCTGCTGGAGGAAACAACCACAGCTTAGGACAATACCAGGCTCTGCTACCTACCCTGCATCTCCACCGGATGCAAGTAAACCTCAAGCACAACCTGCTGGTATCTAACTTGCTGAACTTCCATACCCTCCTGACCTATAATGGCTCAGAAACAGGGAGATCATGTAACCCCTTCTCCATGGAGTGGTATGACAGTCCGTGGTATGACAGTCTTCCAGCAGATTGATGGGGTGGAGGGCAGTGAGAAGTACTGTTTAAACGAGTCCAAGTTAGATGCACTGGATGATCTGCACTGCAGCTCAGCACTTGCCCGACAGCTCTACTTTTGGTTAAAGCACATTTTTTGGTTTGCAAATAGGGGAAGTGGGAATACTTCAGGTGAAATCTGGCCCCAACAAAGAATAAGAAGCTTTGCAACCTGTTTTCCCTGAGGGCAGCGTTTTGTCCCTTTCTTTTAAGACAACATCAGGGAGGACATGAACTAAAGTATTCCTCTTTGCATTTCACAGAAGGAGGTAATCAAATACTGGAGGCTATCAAGAGAGAGGAGCTCCACTTTCTCCTACTGTCACTAACAAACTGAATTTTAAAATAATTACAATCCCTGAAAAAAAAATAAATCTCAAAATCATAGCATTTAAAGGGAACAGCTCATACTACACACAGCAGAGTCGCCCTCAACTCAAGATTTGCTGCTCATGGACGTTACCAATTCTTGATGTTGCTCTAATTATCTTTTGGGCTTCACCTTCTCTTCTTTGGTATGAGTGAAAGAAAAAAATAGCATTTCTTCTTTAGGGATGGGGATTTATGAGGAAGCTGTTGATTTCAATCAGTCTTAGGCCTTTACCCTGTAATATGGTCCTCCATGCAAAGTCTTGTGTCTTTCTATTTACGTAGCAGACTCATATGCTGCGGGGCCCTGCAGAAGGCTCAAATATCCATGAAGAAAATACCCACGAACAACTCTTCCTACAGCTGATCTCGTAGAAATCCTTCCACCTGCAAAGACATGCTTTTGTGCACTGTCTCACTCTGAGATGGGCTCTGTGAAACCACAAAAATGCAGCTCCGACAGCACAAGCTCCATCTGTGCTATGAAGACTATTAAGGCTAATCCAGCATTCCTAGACTGTGGTGCGAGACATTCCCAGTATAGACCTGCTCCAGCAGCACTCTGCCAGTGAGCTAAGTACTCAAAAACCATAATTCGTCTCGTATTTCTCCAGGCAGCCGCGCCGGGTCACCGATTCTGGCTGCTTGTTCCTGCGCCCTGCCCTCGGCTGCATCTTGGCAGTGCAGCTGGTGGCCAATGTGCATGGTGAACCAGGCAGTGGGACTTACCCCAGCCAGGGCCATCAGTCTGTCTGCTTCAAGGGGAGGTTATTTTTAACCCAGAGCCCTTGCCTGATTTGCTCTCCCAATCATGGCATTACAGATAAGAGAATGGTTTATCATCTGGCCAAGCTGGTCCAACTGTGGGCTGCAGTCCAGGTCTGCAGGTCTCTACAGTTTCCACCATGGCTCATCTGATCTCACAGTGAACCAGTCTGGGAGGCTAAATCCACACACTGAAAAAAAAATAAAGAAGAAAATAAGAAGCCCTCCTTTGCCAAGTTATCTGCCATGACAGCTTTCTGAGTGAGCTGACAGGATTCATAAACGCCAGCACTGGGTTAAGGAGAAATGCAGCAGAGCCACGGTGAGGCCATTCCCTTCAGCTGCCTTCAGTCTGATGTTGTGTCAGCCAGAGCGCAAAACCATATCCCAGAGACAGTGTGTGTAGGGGGGTGACTGCTGAACCTGGCACGAGCACTGAAAGAAAAGCTTGTCAAACTGTATCCTTGGAGCACACACAATTTAAATTGGTGAAAGCAAGCTTTTGCCAGCATGGCTTCACAACATTTTGCCCTCCAGTGAGCAAAATCAACCATATCATCAAAAGCACAGTTTTACTGGCATAATTGCATCTATGGAATCACAGGGGATTTTTGCCTGAACAGCTACAGAGGTGTAAAAAAAAACCCCAAAAAACAAAACCAAAACAGAACAAAAGCCGAAAAAACCCACAGTTGACCAATGTAGTTGTGTTGGCAAAACTAGCCAGAATAGCAGATCTGGCAAAAATAGCAGATCTGGCCTGTCTTACTATCACATCTTGTATCAGAAAAAAATATTTTTCTCCACTACCTCTACTGCTTAGTTTAAGGCCTGAAGTTTGGGCAACAGAAAACAACTTATTTTCACTTTTGCTTATACTCAGTGCCCATTTCCAGGTTTATAGACCTGATGGATTTCAAATACTGCAGGGTGGAGTTTAAAATCTACTGCCTTCCTCTTGAACGGCCTTTGTAGATACAGTTTTTCATAAAAAGCAGGGGGAATCCTGGCTGTGAGAAATCTTTTATCACTATTGCTAATACCAGGAACTCTCTTTACTAAGCATGCAAGTCAGGTTTCTATAACCATTATATAGGTAGATAGTTGCTGGCTAGCAAAGGTGTAACTGTAGTCATGCGCAAGCACCCTAGACCCCACAACTAGCAACCTTGTCTTCCAGACAGTGTTGATTGACTAACCCCTGCTAGGATGATGAAAATAGATATAAAATTATAAAGTGTCTCGTCAGATATTATTGGGAAAAATCACTCTGGGAGAGATGAGTCACATCTGATGGGCTGCAAGGCAAGGAACGAGCAGAAGTAACCATGGGGGGATGATGCTCACCACAACAACAAGCACAGGAGGCAACAGTCTGGACTACAGACATGTTTTTTCACCCAGAGGGACATGCTTGACACATAAAAAGGACTGGACCATACCGTCACACTAAAATTCAAGTGAATCGCTCCCCCAAGCTTCTTCATTTACTTTATAGCTGCTGCTGCTGAAGAGATGGAGCATGTTTGTATGGGATGAACCTCAGCCTGTGGTTGCTGAGCTTCTCCACACCCTTCATGCTGGAAAATAAGAGCATCAGTGTGCCTACAACGACACTGGAGTAACTGCCTCCCCCTGCCAGCATCCACACACTCCAAGCAGTTGCCCCAACCTAGCCACTCACCTGAAGAGCGTGGAGGCACCACAGAGGGTTTCCAAGTTCAGTGAGCACTTCGCTGCCTTTCCAGAGGCAAAGGACAGATGCCCACGGCCACCCCAGCGCCGATGCGAGGCACTGTCCCCACAGCCTCCTCCAGCTGCCAGCCTAGCCAAACCGCACAGTTTGGAAAATGCTCCGTACAGAAATGACCGCAGGATCTTGCTGGCTTGGTCCTTTTGTGGTTTACTTTGTCCCAGTTACTAGGGGAATTTATAGGAGAAGAGCAATTCTGTTTCCTAAAGGTGAACTGAAAGTTTTAAAAATGGCTTAAGAGCTAAAATGGATAATAGAATGTAAGTACAGGTTTAAGATTACCTCTTCAACATTTTAAAACTGCAAAAAGTTCAGGAAGAACTCTTTTCCTGCTCTCCACCTGGCAGATACAGAGTTAAGAGCAAGACTGCTTGATATGTGGGGTGCTTTTTTTTGCCCCCCCCTTTTTTTTTTTAATTGCTTCTCTACTGAAGGGGAGCCTGAATTTAGAGAGTGGTGGGTACCTCTACAAAGTATAGCTTCCATTTACCAATATGGGGGGAAAAAAACAGAGAGAAAAGGATTCTGATAGATTTCCTGAAAGCTTTTTTTTTTTTTTTTTTTTTAACCAAGCAGCTCAAATAATATTAATGAATTATACACCCTGTAGAGCAGAGAATAACAGCTCTAACTCATGACCTCCAGCAATTCACACTGGGTTGATGTAAGAGGTTGCCACTTCCATCCCTCTGCTGAGGGCTCATACCCCCACCGAGATGGCAGAAGACGTGTTCATGTATCAATGCCTGCAGTCCACAGCCAGACATGCTGGTGGTGGTTTAAGGTCACACCCTGGAGTTAGCACCCATCCTGCTCCGCAGCTTCTCCCACTTCGATGGTGGGCCAGGCCAGACAGCTCCAGTGCCAGCTCACAGGTCAAAGCCCTGAAAGTCATGGCTGGTACTCCCTGTGGTGTCTGCAAATTACAAGACTGTCTATCCTTCCTGACTAGAAATGGCCTACAGGGTTTTTTTCTAAGTTAGCCCTGTAGCCTTTTAACCACATTGCTTAAGTGCTCCCCACAAGACCATCCTACAAATCTGCAGCAAGAACAACTATGTCAACTACAGTCAGCAGTCTGCAGTTTGCATCTTCAACCAGCAAATCCTCAGGGCCTTGTTATTTGTCCAAGATGAACAATAAACTGTGGTGGCTTAGAAATACAGGAATAGCATCATCTGACCCTGAATGGCTGGTTTGGGGACTAATTTGCCACCTCTGCATCTCAGATACGAGGCCATTTGTTGGAATAGCAGACCAGGGCAGTGTCTGGTTAGTCCCATGTGAGCTGAGATGACATCTGCCCAGCACACAGGATAAGGCCACTGCAGAGTGGGAGGACAGGCTTTGGGGTCCCAGTCATTCTGACTACCCCTGTGCGCCTCTCTCCTGGTTTACCCCTGATCCATGGCTGCTCTACTACAAATCAGACAAATTTTCCACCCACAGTGTCACTGTGTCTGCTCCATGCAGAACTAACACAGCAGTTCCCAAGGACTGCAATACCAGGCTCCATTTCAGTGAAGAAAATGGACTCAGACAGCTCTTTGCCCTCTCTATACCTCCATCCCTCACACGACATTCACTGCTACAAATGAGAATAAGCCACGTGAACAATCTACCACGAGGCCTTGTTTGGACGGATGTATTCTCAACGTGAAGAGCTAATCCAAGGGCAGATACACCACCCCACGCTGAAGAAGAAGGACAGTCACAGCCATCCCCGGTGCCCGGACAGCAAGCTCACACGCTCACCAGAAGCTGGTAACAAAACTGGGAGGATTCACAAGGTTTCATCAGATTTTAATATCTACTCATCCCAGCCGCCTGTGGGACTGGATTAGTTTTCACAGCTTGACACCCCAGCTGGGTGGTGTTCTGCCATATCTGATAGCTATCTTGAGTGCTGACCTGCCTGAGTCTGCTGCCATCACAGCCACAGCATCCTTTTGCTACCCAGATGAGCACCAGAAGCATGGTCCAGCAGGGATGACTCCTTTCTCCCCTCACTGGCTTCTCTTTCCACTTGTGGACACAGCTTCTGGCATAGAGCAAAAGGTTGTCACCAGTGATGTTGTCTTCTGGTTTTAGGACTAGCTTATGAGAGTCTCAGAGGACTTTGCAGCTCCCAGCAAAAGGGCATCTTTCCAGTCAGTCATAAAGAAATTCGGCCATCAGAATGTAAAATTAAAAAAACCACCAAAACCCACCTTAAAAAAAGTCACTAACCAAAGAACCAGCCTGATAAAGAGAAAATCAGATCATTAAGTGAGGCCCTTTCTCTACATGGTGAAACTGCAGACAGAAGTAATGAGGAAATCCTCCTTTTTACTCACCTAGTGATCTGCACAGGAATAAGTGACCTCTGTAACCATTAGATACTCACACTGCTCAAGTTAATCCAGTAGATAGTCCCACTATTCAGGGAAAAACTACCATTAAGCGAGAAGAGGACTATTCACATATATAATTTCCACCAGCCTGAAAGGAGTTACACACAAACACCTTTCAAACATGGAGATTAGACCTACTTAAACTAATGAGCCATAATGCAATGGCTGGCTAAGTGGATGCTAACTCAAGAACTCAATTAAGTAAATTTAAAAAATTATGCATAGCAAAATATGTTCCAGTAGTTCTACAGAATAGAGAGATGAGACCTACAAGAGCTGTGTGTCCATGCCCTAACTCTGCTACTACCTTTGCTCCAGGACATGACTCACAGAATGATTCTGGCTAGAAGAGATCTTTAAGATCATCAAGTGCAACCATTAACCATCCAACCAGCACTGCTAAGATTCTACTTTAACACTTGCAATCTTTTTCTACAGAGTTATTCAAGATACTCAGTGACAAAAGTGTTTCATGAGTGGGAGGAAAAGCTTTTGCCTAACAGAATTTTGCACCAATACTGCACTCAAATCTAAGGTTCATTCCCAAACCTAACACAGACTCAACTGCAAGACCTACAAGTGCCAGGAGGTCACTGTGAAATACTGCACAACTTTTTCACTAAAGCTGGGCTTATTCTAGCACTAGGGTAGAAAAAGGAGTTTGTGAGAGAACTGCTCCAAATGTACAGTTCCACTGATCCCCCAAACTAATGCCATAGAATGCATCCAGGATCCATCTCTCTATCAAGTAAACCCAAACAATTTCTAAATATTAAAAATAGTCAATAATAACAGCTCCAATGACAATTTTAGTCTGTGATAAGTATCTAGACAAATTTATGACAGCATATAAAATTCACTTCAAGCAAGGGCTTTGGGCTGAAGAATGATTTTCTTATCTCCAGAAATTAAATTTGCCTTATTATAGTAACAGTACATAATCCTCAAAAACAAATTCATACTTTTTTTGGGAATAACTACTGTGGTCATATGCACAGCCAGTAACTTACTGGTCAGCTGAGCTGAAAAAGTAATCACCTGTGAGAGAAGCAGTAAACACACCAGCAAGCATGCATGCAGAGCAGATGCAAAACCATCTGCAGCCTGTCTTTTTCCCCTTTCCTTCGCAATGCTCGAGCTTCAGATTTGTGTAAGTAGATGTATGCATATACTAGAGGAAAAGCACACACATACTCCCCCTTCACTTTACATGTAATATGCAGCACTTCACAAAGTTTTGAATTAAAAAGGCCTCAGAAAATGCTGGTTAAAATCTTCCATGTATTATTTTATCAAGCATGCCAGACCCCCTTCAGAATTTTAGATGAGTGTGGATATCTGCCCGTGACTCACCATTGCTGGCGTTGAAGCCCAGGCACGCAGGGATGGACCATGCAGAGAGGAGGAGGTGGTCCTTCCTGAACAAGGAAACTTTCCACAGCTTCCACTCACACCCTCGAAAGGCCAATACCAAAGAATTTGCCTCTTGCTGAGCTGAATCAGACACTGGTTTTCCAGATTTGAGGTAAGGTCTGAACTGAAGAAGGCAGGTAAACATTAAAAGAATGGAGGGGGAAAGTGTATTAAGTATATTGGGAAGCCATCAATCTAAATCAAGTATGATCATCAGGATGGCTTGTGGCTTGCAGGATGAGGCCCTGCAGGAATAGGGGCAAATATGCTACTTTTAAGCATCTGCTGTCAATATCAAGTTCCTGGTGAGACATCTTTTCAGATGTATGATGTCATGAGCACCCCAACTTCACCTTTCCTAAAGCACATCCACACAGAAGCTACAAAGTGCCTTGTGGGGCTGACTGTTCTCCTCAGAGATCCCAAAGCAGATTCATAGTAGGTATAAAATTAATCACCACTCCATGTGGCCAACAATAGTTTATTTTTGGCAAGTGTGGTATTTCTCACAAGATTTATTTCTCCTGACTAGATAGGCAAATTCAAGCACAAACCACCACCGTCCTACATTACCTTGCCTTCATTCATGCCTCCTCCCCCTACAAAAGACAGGGGGAAAAAAGGCAGCTTAATGATGCCCAGAGGGTGCCAATAAGTTTAACTGCAGAGAGTCATTTTTGTTAATGGCATTCTGGCTGATGCAGTTTGAGTAAGGAGGATGAGAGAATCTTTTACTGTGTTTTTCTAAAGCAAATATTTGGTGCTTTCATCTTCCAGTGCTTTAACATGCAATCTGTCACCAAAAAAAAAAAAATTTACGTGGGAGTTCATGGAAAATATATCATGTTTCAGACACCAATTGATTGGGGGGTATCTACTGTACTGCTCAGAAACAGAACTCACAGAAACTGGGTTGCAAACCACACGACTAGGCATTATCCCATCTGCAAGCACGACAACGCCATATCTTAACACTAATGCTTCACCCCTTCTTTGTCACCACAATCTTCCTGCCCACTGTATTGGCCAGGGTACAGGGTGACAAGTGTCCTCCATCATCACTTGTCCAACGGTCCTCAGCATCTTCCACCCATTTCATAAAAAAAATGATTCCTCAGTGCGCTCCCACAGGCTGCCAGCCCTGAATTGTCATCTACCTGGAGCACTTCACGCCTGTCAGCAATTCACACCACCACTAATAAAACCGCACAAAGAATTCTACAACCAAGCACGCTTCTTCAGGGTTTTGTTTTTCCTGGCTAAGAACACCAAGAATATCATGCACATTACTTTTGCTGCTCCACCTAGTCATTATCCCGGGAGAAAAGGACAGCCACGCTTCTGGTATGTGGAGCCACACAACCAGTACAAACACAAGCTCTTCTTGGCTGAGCTGCCTGGAGATTGCCATGATTTGCAACTGACCCATCGCCCACCAGCTCATTTCTTGACCACCCTGGTTGTGGCTCCCATTCTCTGTCTGCTTTTGGCAAAGCATCAGCACAGGCTGGGGTTTTTTCACCACCCCCCTCCCCCCCCCTTTTTTTGCTTTGTGCTTGGCCAAACTCCTGTCTTCCTCGCTGCGCATTAACGTGACACATTGACAAGAGCAAGCGGAAGGAGGTCACCGAGCACTTGGCTGCTGCACTGCACGGTCGCTGCTGAGCAGAGGCCACATGAGAACACCTCCAGTGCAGAGCGGGGTAGCGTCACAGGGGCATCAGGGACAGGAGAGGGCTGATTACCCTTTGGTCATTGCTGATCTACTAATGTGGCATGGAAAATCACTGGAATCATTCTCGTAGTGACACACAAACAAAACTGAGGGATTTATTATTTTTCCCCTTGCCTTTACCACCTGGCTAAACAAAGCCAAAAAATCCTCCTCTTCTACAAGCCCAAGAGTTGGGGTTTTTTTCTGCAAAATTCACACAGTGCCCTACTTGCAGCTAACTAATTTCTTTTGTAGTGGATTTAACACTTGACTAAAGCTAGCTCTAAGAGTGGACCTGCAACAGGTTGTTATGCAGCATTTGGTGGTTGTACGGTTAAGAATAATCTATAGTGGTCTTCCACTTGCATTTTCAGATAATGAAGGATGCTTTTGCACCTCGGTAGCACAGGGACCAACCACCTCCATTACTGCAAGTACAAGGTTAAGTGACACACCCGAAGTCAAAAAGGGCAACAACCTCCTTGATTTGCAGTCTGCTGTTTTAATACTCAAGATGATCCTTTCCAACTTGCAACATTTCCATTTCCAGATGGAAAACTGCTTCCCTCTTACAACACGAAAATCAGAAACAACATAAAATCATCTGCTGCTGCTTTCTTTACTCCCTGCCTCTGCTATTCCTCCCTTTCCTTGGCTTATACACTGGGATCAATTACCTAAATTTCTTGCTCGGCTGAAGTGGCAGGTCTCCAGTCATTACAAAGAGAGGAATTAGATTACAGAGGAATTTACCTGCTGGATACTGCCATTACCTTCCTGAGCAGAGCCAACAGCAGAAGTGTTGTACCACACTCATTCAAGCATGTCCAGCCCGTGCAAACACAGTGCTAGTGCTGCTCAGCTACTCTACTCTAGGGACAAGACACCCACTGTGTTTCCACCTCTTGCCACGGTCACCTAAACGCCCCCCCTCCCTAATCCAAGCCAAACCACAAGACTTAAAAAGCTCCAAAGTTGATTTAGTTTGCATGAAACTGCTCCGAGAAATGGATTAGTTTTCTCTCCTCAGGGATATTTACAAGAAAATAGGAAAAGAGTGAAGGACCACAATCAGCAGACCAACAAGCCATGCGTGCAACATATTGGCAGCTGGGAGCACTGATGGCAGCAGGTCTGTGCTGGGGTCTGCCCCACCCGCACCTCTGTGAGTGACAGCAGGGAGGACATCACCCTCACACTTTTACAGTGGGGAAGGAGGAGGAAGAGACATGTCTTTAACTCATCTTTCTCCTTCACATCCAGGGCTGCCATTCCCTGACCTCGGAAGCAACAAGTCCTTATGAACCCTGGACTTTCTCAACTAAAAAGAGTTGGGCAAGAGAAACAAGTTGGTTTATTGCTATCATTTCGTATCTGGCCATCTCCAGGGTGGCCCTGGGGACACGTCACTGCCTGAGCACAGCTGTGTGCACCACATGCTAGCCAGGGACACCCACATCAACTCTCCACCCAGGAGCTGGACCAGGCTCCAGGCCCATGCTGCAGTCTGGTCTGGCTGTACTGCTGCTCGCTGTCATCACTGCTGGTTTTCTCATCTTCTTCTAAGCTGGAAATACATCTACAAGAAGAACCAGGGGGGTGACCCCAGCCACTCCCACAAACAGCACCACGTTTGCTGGTTGCTCTCCCAGCAAGCAAAGGCCAGCAACTGATTTACCTCTGTTTTCAAGCCATGTTTATCCTTCCCTGGCTATGAGAACACAACAGCTTTTTCCTGCCTGCTGTGAAAAGCAGGTTTCTCACCTGTCACTTCAGCTTGTTGTAAGCACAAGCCTGGTCTGAAAACCACTGGCAGTGATGACACGCTCAAACGAACGTCTACTGATTGAAAGCCCTTGTGATCACCCTTGACCTCAATCATGTAGATCATGTTAAACCCAACATTATCTCCCTGCCAACTTTGTTTCCCTAAGAGGTGAAAGACTGATGCCAGAGCCTGGACCTGAGGGGCTGAGTGAAGAGCATGTCAGGCAGAAAGTGGCTGGAGACTGGGAAGCGGGATGAAGAGGCCGAGATGCCACTGGCACCCCTTCTCATCCTTCCCTCTCCTCTTTATAAGATGTTTTTCAGGCGTTGAAATTAATGAAAGTAAAAGAACAAATGAGAATTCAGACTTAGCAAAGGAAAAAATGTATCTGTAGTGAACTAAATGCCCCCTGTTGTCTTTTGCTGGAAAACCAAAATGAACACTGGGCTCAATAAAGCCTTCTGTTTTAGTGCAGTATGAGTGCATAGCCCTTTCTGTAAATGCATCTCACTCCTTTGAGGCAAGGCACAACTCTTCCACTCATTTCAAAGAGCCAGACATGATGCAGCTCCTTTCCATGTGCTATATGCCACTGCCCACCACAGCTGAGGTGAACTGCCCTCCACAGTGGGCACCACGAGCCCCATCTGCACCGAGCCATTCTTAGCGGGACCATGAGATGTACTCTTCTTATTTAACTACCCCATGAGGGACCTGGATGGATTAAGAGCAAGCCACAACAGATTCTTTCCATGTGGAAACAACTTTGCCTCTTACTCTTCTGAAAATAGAAGTTTTAAACAGGCCGTGGGTAGAAGTGACAAATTGCCTCAAGGTATAGAGTCCTCTATAGAATAGACAGAAGAGTGGAATAAGGGGAGGGGAGAAAAAAACCTTACCCTCAAACACTGCATTTTAACTCTACAGAAATGCAAAGCCTTACTAGGTTATTTGCCTGCAAAGATTCACAAATTTATAAAAGGTCCTCTTGAAACGTGCAAACCACAGTCCAAAACAGAAAAACAAGCTGTTGAAGCACTATGTACAAGTGAGGTCATAGTTATATTATCAGACCTGAGAAATGGAAAAGTCACTGCATGACTAAAGGATTAGGACTGGGCCCAGTAAGTGCTGAACTTTGTATCCTGGCTTATAAAGAGCCATCTCAACAAGGAAAGCCACACAGCTGAGGAGGTGGATTATGGTCTTAACCTGTTCATCAACAATACTAGTAATAACAACATGATGGGAAAGCATCATGCAAAAATTTACACTCCAGAAATCATGAGGTCTATTTAAAACCTATTTTATGATTTTTAAAATCATGCATTTTACCAGGTTTAGGAGATTTCATTATATGAATGTAAGAGACTTGGATTGGATCTGTTAACTCTGTATAGGTCATGACTGCTATAAAATGGCTGGCATGTCAGCAATGCACTCTGGTTTAGCTACATCTGGTCAGACTTCACATACTACACTCATTTTTTTAAAAAAAAAGCATGCCACCCCCAGCAGTTTATAGAACATGCAGTGGAAAATCCAGGAGTGGTATCATTCCATAAACACATTTAATACTCACATACATTGTATAAATATACACGTATAGACACATACACTCACAATGAGGAGGATAATTAGGCAATAAATTGTGGAAACATGATAAATAGCATTTATCTGGCACCTTTGATTGCTTCATCTGTTCTCCTCACTAATCCATCTCTGCGGAGACTGGTTTCAAAGATTAAAAATCCCTGAGAAGTTTAGAAAATAGCCTTATTTTTCTTTCTTTTTAATTAGCCTTGAAAGATTTCCTTGCATACCACTACAACTTTGCAAATTTTTTTCAGCCAAGAATAATCTTGATCAAACAAGCAGAATGAGGAATATTCACTGCTGGTTTAAACTGGGAAAAAACCGAACCATGTACTATGGACAGGAACTTTATATCCTGTGGTGTAGGGAATCTTCCTCTTTCCAGTCATATATTGCACATAACCCACGATCATTATGTGAAGAGATATTTTATTCCACATTTAACCTGGTAAACAAAGAAGGTGCTGAAAAGATCTTTACATTTTAGTGGGCTCAAGTTATAAGGAGCAGGACAGTAAAAACACTCGGGCTACATCCAAAAGGGGGTATTCATCAAACTGCCATCCTCTGAACTAACCCAAATGAGATAGCTTTGTTATCAGAAATAACCTGCTCTTAGTCAATTACAGGTGCGCTGTTTTGCCTCCTGTCTCAGGACACACCCTGTTATTGTCATTATTAAACCACGTTTAATGACCTAAACACAATTACTTAGGGTGACTTGCCTTTAAATCTGTATTGATAACTAAACAAAAGGAAGTGAATGTTCCATTTTCTACTGTATTTACTTACTTGGCAGTATTTGCACAACTGATTTACCAACCCTAATGCTATGTGCAGAGACATTATTTACCATCTGATTGGGAAGGAGCAGGGAAATGTAAAGGCTGGGAGGGAGCAGAAGGGGCACACCCTCCGTGCAACAGCAGCCGTGCTGCTTGGCAGGAGCAGATCCATACAGACAGGCTGGAATTCCTGCCAGACCATCAGTCTATTTTTATAAAACCCAAGTTTGTTTATCAGCTGCGGTCATGAAGTCACCACCTCCTGAAAGCTTTTAAGAAGTCAGTGTGAAATGAGCTTCATCCTTGATCCTGTTGGAACAGTCTCACTCTCGTGAACAGCTACAAGAGAGCCAGGTCCAAGCCCCGAGAAATTACTGCACCCACCATCTCAGTGCAACCACACCTTGCTAAATCCAATAGTGGGTCAGAGCAGGTCGGCTCCAAGTCAGTGATCCTCTCCCTAAGTGAAAGCTACCACTTTTAAAAGCATAGCCATGAGCATGAGGCATTGGGCCAGATGACCTCCAGAGGTTTCTTCCAAAGGAAATTATTCTGTGACGCACAGAATGACCTCCACTGTCACATCACACAAGAACACCTCCCACTCAAATCCTACATGTAGTGTTCTTCCACTGATTTTGATTAAGGGCTAAATCTACTCAGCATGACACATACAGAGTGGAGGCAGAGGAAGGCACATTATAATCTTGATTCAACACAGGAGGCTAAATTCATAACAGTGGGAATGTCCAGTATCATAGAATCATAGAAATGTCTGTGTTGGAAGGGACCTCTAGGGGTCATCTGGTCCAACCCCCCTGCTGAAAGCAGGGCCATCTTCAACTAGAGCAGGTTGCTCAGAGCCTCGTCAAGTCTCACCTTGAATGTCTCCAGGGATGGGGCCTCAACCA
>JANIJG010022030.1:3889-36158 GCA_024611175.1 Megaceryle torquata | reverse complement strand
CACTCTTTTCTAATTTAAAACCATTGCCCCTCATCCTTTCACTCCAGGCCTTTGTAAACAGGACCTCTCCAGTCTTTTTATAAGCTCCCTTCAGGTACTGGAAGGTGGCTATTAGGTCTCCCCTGAATCTCCTCTTCTCCAGGCTGAACAATCCCAGCTCCCTCAGCCTGTCCTCATAGAATATTATGGATTGAAACAGAGGGCCACTCCAGAAACTCTGAGGGGGGTCTTACATGTTTTCCCACCATTCTCTATTCCCATAGAAGAAAGAGTGTTTTCTTCAGACTCCCTGCATAGGAACACTTTTCAGTATCAGGAAGTTTTCCAAACAAACTCTTAGGTAGGCAAATAATCTAGTCTGGTCCCCAAATCCTCCAGAGATTTCTGGCCTGTATGAACTCTGCAGCATTGAAATCAAAGTTACAATATTAGAAAAGGCACCAGGTTGAAAAATAGATCTGCAGCACGACTAGATTCAAGTCATGTTTTATCAACATCAGTTGACCAAAATGACAAGACATTCCCTACTTTCATGCCTTAAGAAGGACAACATTTTGGAACAGCATCTCTAGGAGTCAAATCTCAATTAGGAATGAAGTCAAATAATAACTGGATTCATTTTTTTAATACTAGAAAGATTGAACAATTAGTCAAGAAAAAAGTACATCTCAAAAAATCTACAACAAATCAACAACTCCTTTGAGCAATGCAAAGTTAAGAATTTCAGCAGCAGACCATCAGCTGATGAGGCAGAAACTACATGACTCCAGTAAATTCAGGATGTTGCCTGAACTCTAAGTTATCTAGCCATTAGTGGGTTTTGACAAGAGAGGATATTCTGGATTAACAGCTTTACTTCCATGCCCAAACTTAAATTTTAGGGAAATGCTTGCACACACCTAGAGCAGGAAACATCCTCCTTAGGAATACATGTGAACTCCAAAGGGCAAGAGATAAGGGCTAAACAAAAGTAAATCATTTCACAACAAAAGAAAGCATTAATAAATTCAGCTCATGAGTGTCTTCAAGCTTCACTAGAAGACGAAGAGTTAGGGTCAACAAAATACAAGAAGATATTCAGTCAAGATAAATAAACTAGTAGCCCCCTTTTATCCTCCAAGCTCAGAAGAAAGGGGCATAGAGCCAACCAGCATGTATTTGTCAAAAAAAGCTTCAGTTACCTCTTTGCAGGGGGTCAGTTGCACTGTGGCTTAATATAATAGTTGGAGGCATAAACAAATTAGGACTGTTAGTTTGAAGGGGGACATGACCATTGCTTTGGTATTGACCATCACAAGGTCAACAATTACATGTTCAAACAGCTACCAGGATTACCGCATCCCAGAATAGCTGAGGTTGGAGGAACCTCTGGTCTAGTTCAACTGCCTTGCTCAGAGTAGGGTCAGCTACAGCAAATTGCTCAGGCCTGTGTCCATTTAGGTTTTGTGTCTCCAAGGATGGAGATGGCATGATCTTTCTGGGCAACCTGTTCCAGTGTTTGATCACACACGGTAAAAAACCCTGCTGCTCCTTACACTGAAACAATTTCCTGCATTCCAGTCTGTGCCCACTGCCTCTGGCCCTGTCACAGGGCACCACTCAAAGTGCCTGGCTCCATCTTTTTTACTCTCCCCACCAGGTGTTTATGTGCACTGGTAAGTTCCTCTGGGCCCTCTCTTCTCCAGGTTGAAAAGTCCAGGCTCTCTCAGTCTTCCTTCACATGATGCTCCAGTCCCGTAATTACCTTAATGGTGGAATTTGCTGGACTTGCTTCATTAAGTTCATGCCTATCCTGTACTGGGCACTGCAAGCAGTACTTCAGAGCTCACTAGAGCTTAGTAGAAGAGACTGATCACCTCCCTTGATCTGCTGGCAACGCCCTGCCCTAACGCAGCCCTTCGCCTTTTTCACAAGAGCACCAGCCTGTGCTGGTGCATGGGGTTATTCCTCCCCTGAGACAACATTTCATTTTTCCTTTTCTTGAACTTCATGAGATCCCCGTTGGCCTATTTCTCCAGCCTACCGAGGTCCCTCTGAATAGCAGAACATCTACATGGTCTATCAGCCACTCCTTCCAGTTTTGTATCATCTCCAAGCCTGCCAAAGGTGCACTCTGTCTCATTATCTAGCACTAATGAAGATGTTAAACACTACTAGAGCCAGCACTGACTCCTGGGGTCCATCACTAGTGACTAGCCCTTAGCTGGTGCCACTGAAATTAACCCTTTCAATCCAGCAGCTCAGCTAGTTTCTCTCCATATCATTATCCACTTACCTAGCTTCCTCAGTTTGCCTATAAGGATGTTACAGGGAACAGTGTCAAAAGACACAGCAAAGTTAAGAGAAAGAACATTCACTGCTCTACCCTTATCCACTGTACCAGTGAGCTCACCACAGAAGGCCAACAGGTTGCTTAAGCGTGATTTACCCTTCATAAGCGTAAGCTGACTACTCCTTGTCATGTTCTTGTCCTTAATGTGTTTAGAAATTGTTTCTAGGATTAGTTGCTCCATTGTCTTTCCAGGGATTGAGGTGAGGTGAGGCTGAGCAGCCTGTAGTGTACCCTAGATCCTCCTCCTTCCCTTCCTGGAGAATGACATTAGCTTTCTTCCAGGTCTCAGAACCCTCCAGTGATTGCTGCTGTCTTTCAAAAATTACTAAGAGTCAGCTTACAATTACAAGCTTCCTCAGTACTCATAGGGATGCACCCCATCAGGTGCCTTGTTCTCTAACCTGATACTTCTTCACCAAGGTGTCTTCCTTGCTCTGGACTTTCCTACTGGTTTCAGAGGTCTGAGGTTCCTAAAGTCAAATCTCATCAGTAAAGACAGAGGCAAAGGCAGCGCTGAATACTCAGACCTCTTCCATGTCCTTTGTCACCATGTCCCCTGTCCCTCCCAGCAACAGGCTCACATTTTCCCTAATCTGCCTTCTGCTCATGATGTATCTGTAGAAGCTTTTTTGTCACACTTCACAACAGTCTTCAGATTCAACTCCAGATTGGTTTGGTTTTTGCTAATTCCATCCCTGCATGCTCAGACACTGCCTCTTTATATTCCTCCCAGGTCACTTGTCCCTGTTTCCTCTGCTTGTATTCTTCCTTTTTAAGTTGGAGTTTAGTCAGCAGCACCTTGTACATCTGTGCAGGCCTCCTGCTACCTTTGCTTGACTTCTTGCTTGTCGGGATAGACCAGTCTCAAGCTTGGAGATTTTTGAAAATCAACCATCTCTTCCTCCTCTTTTTGTGACCATACCCCATAGGATTCTTCCAGACATATCCCATAACAGGCCAAAGTCTGATCTGAAGGACAAGGTTGTGATTCTGCTTTTAGCCCTTCTCCCTCCTTGCAGGATCCTGAACTCCACCATCTCATGGTCACTGCAGTCATGGCTGCCCAGATCTTCACATTGTAAACCAGTCCTTCCTTCTTTGTACATATGAGGTCTAGCAAAGCCCTTCCTTCCCCTTGTCACTTTCTCAATCACCTGTGTTGGAAAGTTGTTACTGACACACTGCAGAAACCCCTTGGACTGCTTGTCCCCTGCAGTGCTTTCTCTACAGCAAAGATTGGGGTGGCTGAAGTCCCCCATAAGGACCAGAGCCAGGAAACACAAGCCTTATTCCAGTTGTCTGAAGACCCCCATGACAATATCACCCCATGTCAGTCCACCTGCTCATCCTGACCCAAAAGCTCTTGTCTGGCTCATGACCCATTTCCAAGCAAGGTATTACAGTGTATGCCATTGTAAAGAAGGAAACAGAAAATATGTTCTTGGAAAATATGTTCATAAATAACTACAACTGAGCAGCAGCAAATCCACTACATCTTTCCTTTCCAGAAAGCCCAAGCCAGAATGCTCCAATGTACTGACAGCTGAACAGACTGTACAGGCAAGCCACGAGGTCCTTCCCAATAACCAGGAGAGAACAGTGTATGGGGGGAGCCTGGGACCCTCTTTTCTGACACTCTGGATTTATCTTCAGAAATTAGTTACTCTAGGCTTACACACATTGGCCAAGCAACAGAAACCACATATAAAATTATTGGTTAGTCACTGCAGACAGTCACTTTGAACTGACCTATACTCTTGCAAGGAAGACAAACACATGCGCACCCACATGGGATCTTCTAGGAGGGGACAAGCCACATGTCCTCACGTATGGCCACTTCCCCTGGCTCTCTGGGTGAATTCATCTGCCACGCTAAGTGCATCGGCGTGTTTTCAGGAAGGCTTTACAAGGCTGAGGAGGAGGAGGGTCCTTCAGCCTGACTCCCAACTGCAGAATAAGCAAGTTACATATCCAAGATGAAAACTGTTATGTGCGCTTTAAGTCATAAGACAACACTGCCAAGCTAGCCCGGGCTATTTTTCTGGGTGTTGCCCTAACATCTTGATCAGCCACAGAATTGTCTCAGCTGGAGTTTAGTCACGCTTCTGACCCAGACTAGCTGGCACCATTGGGTTACACAAAGGGCAGCCCTGCCTTGCCTCCTTCCTGCACCCAAATTAATCAATTCATCCTTGCAAATATCAAAAGGATGTGAGCACCTGAATGGCGAGGAGTTGCTCAAAGGAACAAGACATCACAGTGCCAGGTTTAAGCAAAAGTTTTCATGTAACCAGAAAATATCCTTGACATTTTCCTTGGCTAAAGTACCCAAGAAAAAAATCTGCAATAGTTTTCCAAAGGAATTCTTGGACACTCTCACCTCTATTTCTTCAGAAGTGTAAAAATAGATTTGATAATACAGATAAAAATACACCACAGCAAGGAATCCTGTTTTGACAGGATAATGCAAAGGAAAATAGAGAACGTCTTACCCACTTTAACTTCTATGATTGTTTCTCTAATTACAGTGATCACAACTCAGAAAAGGGAACAACACTAGTTCTTCCCCAGCAGCTCAGAGTGTGGCTATTTTTACCAATTAACAGATTTCCAACTTGTCACAGAGAAAATACACTGAGCAACAAGTCTGGCTGCCTCAATTTGTCACATGATCTGCCAAAAAAAAAAAAAAATCACAACCAAAAAAGCCAACCCTCTTGTTTTTCATAGAATAAATTAGCGTGTAGATATGAAACAGCATTTCATAGACTGTGCTCGCACATTATGTTGTATATCCTGCATGCATATGTAAAATACAGAATATAATGCACATTCAGAGAACTTGCAGTGATTACTAATTGAGTACAAACTGTAGATACTACATCTTTTCTCAAGTCGACAACGTTTGTGCTTGAATTACTTGTCATCCAGGTAGCATGCTGGTGTTCACACTGCTACTTTAAAAACTTACACAGCTGCACTGAGTTCTGTCTTTCCCGAGATAAAAGCATGTCCTGAATATTCTTTATTCTTCAGGGCTACTAATTTGAACAGACCTGTCACTCTAAGTAGAGGGAGTTGTGGAATATTGACATTCTATTGAATTATTTAAGATAAATTAACAATGTTTCACATCCTGGGAGATTGCTATTTGCAGAAAAAGCCTGACATACTTGTGTTTAGACCTAGTAGCCAGAATGTGGAGAAGTTACAATTTTAAAACTATCTTTTATTCCTCATGGAAATAAACAGGAGACACCAGCTGACTGCATGTGACTTGCCTCGGTGCTGCAAGCAGAACTGAGAGCTCTGAATATTTTATCCTGCTTTGTTACAGATGGCAAAGACAGGAGTTCTGTTATCATCTTGCTCATTTATGGGGAAAACCAGTCCCTTCCCAGTCAACATAAGACAAAATGCTGATGACTAGACTCAAAAGATAGGGGATGCTCATTAGACTTTTAAGAGGGTTGGAAGGCATTAGCCCTCCCACTCTGGAAATCCTGAAAACTGATGCTGTTTCAGGCCTCTACCCTGACCATAGGCTACAGCTCAGATACCATAAACTCCAGGCACCTTTATGGTCACACAATGCTCCTGTCTGCTCTGTTCACAGACATAGATCATTTCCAAGGCTGGTGAATTCAGAGCAAGAATTTTCAAATGAAGAAGCAGCATTAATTCTTAATGGGTGCTATTGCACAGGAGTTCAAGCCTAGGATGTTCACACACAAAAAATAACAGGGCTTGGTGAATCACCATCATAATTCGCTCAGCAAATTATGGGCTTAAGCTGATGTACAGAAAAATGCTGTCCAGGATTCAATGCCAACTCACTCTGGGTGGGTATGCCGCCTTCCAAATCCTCACCAGACAGACTGTGGAACATTAGCACAGAAAGGGTATACATGTACACACATATATACACAGACAGATATGTCTGTACATATGTATAGTGTAAATTTTCATGTATGCATATATAGGTAAAAGAGAAACTTCTGAAAGGGTTCCCTTCCCTAGACACTGACAAATACTTGTTTCTCTCTCCATGCCCCCACCCCCCCATTCCCCTTCTTTTTTTAATTTTAACCTTTTCTGGAAAATACAGGGCAAATGTTCAGAAGAGAAGATGGGTAGTTGAAGAGGGATCTCCCCTAAGAGCAAAAGACAGTAGCACTGTCTACTTGCATATCATTGGATGGGTGTCATCAAGACCTGAAGGACCAGTGAGGTGCTTGGACTTGCTGCTCACACTGAGAATTGACTTTGGCAGCGGTGGGTCTCTGTAGCAAGGTGGAGTAGGAATAGAAGCACATGTCCGGGGGACATGGATGGTAGGACTGGGAATGGGGCCAGGCCTGGGCTCCATACTCCAGGAAGGAAGCCCATCCCTCCCATCCACCCAAAGACCTTTGAACATGGAGCGGAGCAATTCAGCATCTGACAGGCCACCAAGGGCACGTTAACCCATTTGCAAACATAATGCTGAGTCACTAACCATGCCCGAGAGACTGACAACGGGAGATTAATGTGAATATATGGCTGAGGTCCCTCATTTTTCTTCATCATGGTAATGATTCATTTCCTACACACAGGGGCGAAGGGCTGGACTATAAAACTCCCTTTGTTCCTCTCGCTCACCTGGTAGGAAGAGGATTAAAATGAAGGTTTATTTGTGTTCCTAGTTTCTACAGAAAATTATGAAGGAGGAGTTTGGGGAAAGATTTGAAACACAGGAGTGAGTGCATCTGTGGATGGGGAAAGAGGCTATGAAAGGAAAAGAAGAAAAAAGCCAAATGGCCTTAATCATCAATTCAGCATTAGTTGGATTATCTTTTATATAAAAATGGATATATATCTATAATCTTACAGACATAACCATAAGCATATATAGAGACAGGCAAAGTGTGTGCCCACATCAGTATGTTCCTGATGAGCCCTCAGTTACTTTGTCCACCCGACATGTGTTGACACATTTGCTCTCAAAGTTTCAGAGACTCCCACAACCTTTGAAGAGCTTCTTTCCCAGTCCCAGTGTGTGCCACAAACCCTTTTTTTTTTTTTTAAACCACCACAAATATATTCACTTATGTTTCTTAGGTTCTGATTTGGCTAATAATTAAAAAACAAAAAAAAAAACCAAAAAAAAAAAACAAAAAAAACACAAAACAAAACCCAACACAAAAACACCCCGCACCAAACAAACACACACACCACCACCACCCCCCCAAAAAAACCAAACAGCAGCAACAACAAAAAAACCCCACAACCACAAAACAAACAATCAGACTCAACAACAAACACCCAACAGTCATCAGCTAGGGAGAGGTTTCAAAGTCCAGCAACTCCAAGCTCATTCGAAGTTAGAAACCAAAAGCATTTTATCATTGATTAGATAAACAAAATAGACTAAGATACCAAATCTTAATCATTCAGCATCTCTGCATGCAACAAGTACTTTAAATACTGCATGTTTCCAAAATGCTGTTAGCTTTATGAACGATCTACAGTGCAATCAATACAGTTGGAGTCATGCTAAGAAAGCAGCTGATTTTATAGAAATGAGGGGAAGACAACCTCTCAGTAGCACTAGAGAAATCCTTTCTTTTATTTTCTTTTTAACAGCTTAAATAGAGCTTTGCTACCACTTGTTCCTCACCATTTAAATTATCAGTCCCCAAATCATACTAATTAAGTGTTTATTACACATAGTAAACCACAGAAAGAAAATTCTTGCTAAGGAAAAATGCCAAATGCTACATAGAGCTCTGGCGAAGTCCTCTCCCACCTTCCCTGAATCATGATTTTAAAAGAGCAGTATGATCCTGAAAAGAAACTCATGTAACTCTGTATTTTTCAACACATAAGTTTCCTATTATGTGTACTTAACAACTTACTTGGAGCATCTTCATACCAAGATGGCTATAAGAAGTACTTTGAAGTACCAACCTTAAAATAAAGGGCTTATATATACAATTGAAATGATTGCAGCTCAGGAGTTACCAGGCAGCAGCCGAGCTCTTGCACCTCAGCTGATGCTTCGCACTTTATTAACTCTCAGTAGATCATAAATCTATTCATAAGTACAATTTATCTTCAGAAAGTGCTCAACACTTTTCTTCTACCACACTTTCCAAGTCGGGTGTCCAGCACTACTTGTCATTTTGAAAAACCTTGGCCTACATGCTCACCGTGTTTAACTCTTGCTGATACCACCATAGCTACTCAACAACAGAAAGCAAGTTCAGGAAGCAATCCTTCTCTAATTCCCCTGTTACTAAACACAGACGTTGATTATTGTCTGGTAAAGTAGGAAATACTTCTTACTTTACTGTTTATACAGATGTAGGCTTGAGTAGAATTCAATGTAAGACATACACTGAGGCACTAAAGTAACAGTAGTAATATGGGGATAGTATAAAGGTAAAATACATCTTAACAGGTATTTTCATATTTAACCTCTTTGCTGCTCTAATTGCCATGTTTAATGACACTGATGCAAGAACAAGGAAGAACTCATCTTAAGCTTTCAAATCTCAGGCTGGTTTTTACAGACCCAACAGTACAAGGCAAAACCCCTGAAAACTGAAACAGGTAAACTGGGCAAATACGGACCCAGAAGGAGAACAGTATGTGGAAATGCATCATTTCAATGAACGTATCCTCGGACATATACTTTAAAATAAGGCTTTAAATACAACACATTTCTGCACACCTCTTTTGCCATACTAAAAAATCGTGTTTCTTGGAGGCCACTGTGTTCTCTTGAGGTACAAGAGAAGCATGACAAGTGAAGCGCTTGTACAATTGAGACACTGGAAAAGCTTTGAAAATTATTAAAGAAAAGAAAATCTGAAAAAAATCCTGTGCTGGAGTGTTCCCTTTCTCTTCTTTCTCCCCCTTTTGTTGTTGTTGCTGGTTTTTTATACCTAAAATGCAATAAACAGTAAAATTTTAAATTGCACGGCCTTCAGTCAGGTCATGCTGATCTCAGTATCTTTAGTTCTCATCCATCTTACCCGCCACCAAAGGTGGTGTACCTTTGATGTGAACTAATTACATTCATAACATTTTGTCAAACAGCTTAATGCAGATGCCAAATAAGCTCTGTCTGTCTAAACAGGGCTTTAGACAACTTATCACTTTCAGTGTTAACTAAGAGCTAAGTTCCACTTCAAATAGAATATTATGCTGCACAGAAAAAAAAGATCTGCATATAAAACCCAAGACAAAAAAAAAAGGGGGAGGGGGTTAAAAAGCCACATTATTGTTTTTTATTTCAATGCTGCTATGTTCCCATTGTCCTGGCTAGAGTGGGCATTACTGTGTATGGCCGTGTATGCACGTGTGTGCAACAATAAAATACACAATGCTGAAAGCAAAATTTCTTTTATCTGATAAAACTATCTACATGACAAGGGAAGTGTTTTAGGAGAAGGCAATCTGTCTGCTGTCTGCATCATTTCAAGATCTCCTCAAACGAATCTTGTTTATTAAAAATGTATTAAAAAGAATGATTATTGTAACACAAAAATCGAGGAGGGGGAACAATCAAAATTCTGTATCCAGAGTACTGGAGCCTGGGGTGCTGGATGGGAGAGAAAATTGCTCTCCGGATGTTGCAAGTGAAAAATGTTCTTTCACTTGTGGGAAAAAGCATCTAAATTTTCTCCCTGGAAGAAGGGACCTCAGGCAGGGGAAGACAGGGGAGAAAGACACGGTGAGGAAAGTCTTGGAATGGCACTGGAATTCACTGACGACGTTTCTTAGGAATTCTCCTATTCCTTCAGCAGATCCCCGTATTTGTTTAAAACGGCTCCACTGCCTTTTCTTTCAGAAGAAGAAAAAAAAAACCTCTAACACAGACAAATCAAAAATACACATTCCAGTGTGTGTTAGTGAAACAACAGCCCTCCCCTCCCCATGACAGCCACCACTGTTCTCTCCTTAGACCAGTTTCCTAACGTGTGTCCTCATACCTTTCCTTTGATGCATGAATACAATCCTTTCTTCCATCTGTTTTGGCTCTTAAGCATAAAAGTAGTGATCTGAAACCCTTCCCTATACTTCCACACAAGTTTTCAGCAGGGTCTTGTTCACAGAAGATTTGTTCTTTTCAAGCAGAACAGAAAGGTTATAAGTTTTCCCAGTTTTAAAAATACCAACACTGTCCAGTAGACTTCTAAAAGTTCATGTGTCTTGGGAAAGATGTGAAAACTGGCTGGTTTTAACAGCAGAGAGCACTGCTCAGTTCCTCTTATACTTGTGAATAATGCAGCCTCTTAAAATGCAAACATTATATACCATGACAAAGGGAAAAAGCTAGCCTGTTTCCCTCATTTAATGCCATCCTAAGCCTACAATAACAGTCACACCTTTTCCCACTTATTCCTGTGTCCCTTTGCTTACATCAGCAACTCATTTGCCTTATGGTGACCTGGAGATAGGAGCTGATGTAGGGTTCAAATTAAATGGGCGTGAGTAGTGGAGGAGAAATATTTTCACAGCCCAGTTCTCCAGTTTGGTTCACATATGCCCAAGCACAAGGCAGACGACAAGAGTTAACTCTTCCAACAGCACTACTGGCTGGGCTAGTTTACATGCTTGTGAAGCTACAGCATCCTCCAATTAGATTGCTTCTTACCATCCAAAACAACTACGTAACTAAAACTAGGTATCTGCTAATTAAATAAGTGGTGATAATCAAGATACACACTTTCAATTGCAGAAAAATTAATCGCTGTTTGCTTGCCTGGGAATTTAACTGTATTATCAAGAGATTATCAAGTCCCAGAAAACCCTGCAAAGTGCACAGTTATGGAGGCTGCTCCTCTGCTCATCTCTTGTTTTCTCATTTGAATTTCCCATTTTTCCCTAGAGCAGATCTGTTGCAGTTTCCAGCATTTTAAACCATTTGCTGTGGGCACACAGCAGAGGCCTAGCAAGCTCCCTTTGGGCTCTCAGGACATCCTTACCTCCATCCACACCTGGGCAATGCTCTTCATGTGGTTCTTGACATTCCCCTTCTTCCCACATGACTGAACCTTACCTGGGTCCTGCTTTCCCTTCTCCTGCACTACCATGCTGCATCCACATGGTTTCTCATGCAGTGAGCTTCCAACCATCTCTACAGGGAGCCCATAACAATCAAAGAAACCACTTCTAATACTGCCTGCTCTCTCCAGCAAACTTCCCAACCCAATGGCCCCAGTCCCTGCCAAAAGCAACAGATTAAAACCAATCTAAGAATTTAGGAGGACGTTTCTGAGTTTTGCAGAATCACGTGCACGCTAGGAAAGCATGACCAGTGCACAGTAGGAAAGCAAGACCACCTCGTTACGCATTACCCTCTCACAGCCTTCTACATTTGGCCTCACTTGAGGACTCTCAATTTGCAGAAGAAAAAAAATCACATTTACCAAGATTGAGTATGGCTAGGTTTCTAAAGGTCAAATTTAGGCTAGAAACAGGGAGGTGCCCGGTAAGGAGGGCAAACCCTTATCTCTCCCTCCCCTTACTGTAAATGGTAAGCAACCACCTGTGGAATTTACTGATGCGGGGTCAAAGACAAAATCCTGTGGGTGGATAACTGTAGAACTGTTAACAACAGTTACACAGAATCCAGGAGTAACAGGGCAACAAAAAGTCCACAACTTTAGGGTGTAATCTATTTGCAAATGGCTCAGGAAAAGACACGCCCCCCTGGTGGCACCCCACACAGACACACATACAGACAGACACAACTGGGTTCTTATTGCAAAAACACGCACTTAAGAAGTAACCCATGTCCTCAAATATTTGTGACACCTACCCCTTTGCTAGAAAGGCAATACCAGCTGTACACTGTTATGTGGTACGTCACTGTAGCCATCACCAGGAGAAGGGTACCCATTAGAAAACCAGTAGCCTGAATTATCATTTCAGTATGTAATCCCCTGCTACACCAATGTTCTAAAAACAAGCCATGGCAGAGGTCAGCAAAAGGCATCCCCCGGCGGAATGGCAAATAATGAAAGAAGGGTGCAAGAGAGTGATGTTGCTCCAGGATCAAAGCGCTATTCAGTAATCTCCATTACTGTGCCTCGTTGATATTTTAAGCAAATCGATCTGATCTCATCACTGTGCCTACTAATGTTTTAAAATGCAAATAGCAGTTTCTTATAATAGTACCTAGATTTCTCTCCTGGAAACGTCTTTATAATTCACATCTTATTAGCCACAAGAATTCCAATTACACATCTTCTCTTCTAATTCCTACCAGCTGATTATTAGCATTAGATGATAATAGAGTATTCGCTGCTAATATATTTCTTAATAACATCAAAATGCAGAATGCCTTTGTGGTCTAATAATTGAATAACTGCACTGAAGAGAGTACTAAATTACTGGAAAATGTTTTACTTTAAGTCTTTATTACTGCTCAAAAACATTGACTATTTAAAATGCACTCACAGTTAAGCTGCATTCATCAGGCAAGTTATATTTGCAAGCAAAGAATGAAACCAAAATGTTTAAAGCTCAACACAAGATTCAAGCTTCTGGAGGCTTAAAGGGGGAAGGAGGGAGAAGACTGCTGCATCCACCTGCACAAACAGATGACACGAGATTTAACACTGAGAAAAGAAAACAGCGCTGGGTTTCTGGGTTTTGTTAGCAGGTCTCTTAGGGTATCATTCCCTACGCTAAGATTCACAATGCAAGGTGGTATCAGCTGCTAATTTACAGAACATTTTGC
Organism: Megaceryle torquata; assembly: GCA_024611175.1. NCBI lineage: Eukaryota > Metazoa > Chordata > Aves > Coraciiformes > Cerylidae > Megaceryle > Megaceryle torquata. Next base: position 23,091 of record JANIJG010022030.1, on the reverse strand, counting down.
TTTAATTTTGAGGACCATTAACAAGAAACATTAAAGCAAAAAATCAGAAATGGCTTGGAGAATGATGAATGCTGGAGACCACTGTCACAGCAGAGAACATCCTCATATGTTTATGTTACAAAACTTAACAACTGAGAAAGATTATGAGTAATGGATCCCGCGATGCCAGGGACTCTAAATTAGCCATTGACTCCAGCAAGAAGAGTAGAGCTCTAGGGCTGGGATAGGCACTGCAAGTCACAACTAAGGAATGATAATGGGAAGCATGAGGTAGCTTGAAGCTCGTCTTCACTCATACTTCCAGGCTCACAGTGCCATCCCTGCCTCTCTTCCCCTGCTGTTCTCCAAAACCTGCACAGGGGAACATGCACCCATTGATTGATCCACGTGCCTAGATAAATAGTATCTCGACTGGGAAGAGTTCAAGGCAAAACACTTCAACTAAAGAAGAAAACAAGCAAGGAATTGGGGAAGAGAGTTCACCTCTTTATTCGGTATCCTGTGTGGTGCAAATACACCCAATTAGATGTGTCCGTGTAATTTTCACATCAAACATCATGAACTCCATACTCAGCTCCCAAGGCAACTAATTGCATGGCTCACAGTGGATTTTCCCAAGTTTTTGAGAACACTGCCGGCACTCTTCAATAAAGCCATTTAACATAACAGAAGGTTAAAGTGAGACACAAACACTTGCTTTTTTTAATTTACACCTTTCATTTACTTCCACAGAAATGTCAGGAAAGGGCTGAGATATTGTGTGATGTACTGTCATGTACGCTTCCTTTTAAGAGCTGGGTTAAAAGAAAAGGCTTGGATTAAGAGAATGTAATCAAGATCTATACCTTTAACAAATTTTTAGACAGTCAGAAGAGGGTGCATGCTCAAGGGCATTGATCTTAACGTGCCTTCAGAACAAAGAACAAGCGTCCTGTCTTACATATTTACAGACATGAAAACAGGTGGTGGGGAAAAATCTGCAAATGTAATGACTCTAGATGATCTTTTTCAAAAAAATCAAGTAGAACCGGCCTTCACCGCAAAGATCAGGCTAGTAAAATACTGTTCGTGCACATTACATGGAGCACTACAAACCCTCCCAGCATGAGAACCTATTAGCCTTTATATCATTATATTTATGCAGTTGTGTTTTTTGTTTGTTTTTTTTTTTTTTTTTAATGAATGCCTTTCAGGAACCACTAAGCTACAGAAGATGCCTTTCTAAAGTAGATGTAATACCACACAGCACAGGGAGAGCGCAGGGCAGTGTTAGAAGCACTGATCCAACACTATTTTGTAGGCTGCATTTTCAGGCTTCAGGTATTCTCCAAGGGTGATACTTACATCTGAATTTGGCAAGCTATTTAAGCAATGAATGGTCTCGCAGACCTCACACTTTGCATCAGAACCTGGTTTCAGCACCTGGCTGAACTATGGCCCTAACTGCAGCTTTCATGGTCTAGGAACCCTGGCTCATTCTTCTCTTTTTTGGTGGCATTTCGACATCCCACAGTCTCCCACAAGCAGCTGCTACTCAACATGAAGACCAGAAAGATCCATCTCCTCAAACATCAACGTGACCTTCCCTGCTTCCCACAGATATTGGCATCAGGCTGATCAAATACAAGGGAATAATTACTGCCCTCCTGTTTCCCTCTTCCAGAAGAAAATTCCCTCTTTGTGAGCAACCAAAGGAGGGCTCCTCCTTACAGAGCTATCCCAAGAGATATCCTGGAAATCCAGCAAACAGGGATGTTTTAAATACACAATGAAGACCCCAGCAGGCTCAGGAGAGCCTCCAGCAGTGCTGCGAAGGCCCTGTGTCACTGCCCTTTAATGTGCAACCACTGCAATTTACAACTGGGCTAGATTAGAGCGCCCAGAGTGGGGAGAACCCACAGATATTATAAAAAACATATAAATAAGGGTTTTAATTGAAAACATTGTGCAACACACAAAATGATTACTTAAAGGAGTAGGAAAGAGAGGGCTGAGTTTTTCCCTTGCATTTTTAAGACTAGTTTTTGAGAAGGAGCAGGAAAGACAGAAACTGTGCAGAGGTACTCCATAAAACTTCTCTGAAGTGAGAAGCAAAGCATTGGGGAATCAACCCCCAAGGTTTCCAAAAGGACTGTGGACATTTCCTTTGCAAAAGAAAGGAAAATAAAACAAAGTTTCATTTTGACAATGAAACCCACTCAGGTGTCATATTTATCTCCTCCAGCTTGTGACCTCTAAGGAGGCGCTTGTGTCTCCTGACATCCCCTTAGTCAAGACCCTCCCAGACCCCTTACTTTGCCATACAGAATTTTGCCATAATGAGCTCCATGGGGGTAAACAGTGGAAGCCAAAACAACACTGAAACTGGTTAGCAGAAAGCAGAAGCCTATCCCACAGCTGTTCACCATGTTTAATAAACAGGAGAGGAAAGTCTACTGTTTAAATTACAAAAGTACATTTATACCGAATAATATAAACTCTTATTTGCAGCACATGGGAATAAAATCACAGAAGAGCCACAACTGTAGCTCTGATGGCCACTGCTCCTGGAGGGTTTCCTCAGAGGAACTGAATTCATACATTTAGAATAACATGGACAAAGCTGGGGCAGGAAAACGTAAGAACTGTAAAGGCAAGTTCACGCTTCAGTGGAAGTTTCAAGCTTGCATTCATCAGCATGACATCATACCAAAGCTAGAACAAGGAGGCTGGGGCTTCAACCGTGTCCCAAGAGGAAAGTGAGAAGAGCCTACAAGGTCAGCCAGTGTGGTTGGCCAGTGTAAAAATTCACATTTGTGATATGGGCTGGGCATACTGACCCGCTGCAGATCTGCTCAGAAAAGCACGATGTCCCCAGCCATAGTGGTGTGACAGAAACCCACAGCAGGAGGAGGGTGGGGGCTGCAGCAAGGGAGACCAACCTCTTTCAGAAGGGTGTGAGCAGACTGCAGCCACTATCTCTGCCTGTGGGTTGCAGTAGAGACAACACATTCATTTTCCCATGCCTTACAAGGGCACTCCCTCTTTCCCAATTTCACTCCACACAAGACCACTAGCACTGTAAATTAAGTGCGATGTGCAAGTAGTTTCATTCACCCTTCAAGAGATATGGGCCAAACCAAGGCGTACCGCTGTCAAGAATCCTGCTGCCTAAGCCAAACTCAAATTATTATATTTCTGGTGTTGCTACCCAAAGAAATTGCCTATTTAACAGATGAGAACAGTACTGTAACAGAGACCAGACACTTGCAAATTTAGTACAACACATGAAACAGTGTCTCACAGAATGGTAATTAAAAAAATGAACAGAAAATTGACTTGGCTAAGAACACTGTCATATGGCTAAAATGCACAAGCTAAGCATATGTTAGGTACTGTGCAGTGTATCCGCATGGGTATCCCAAACCTTGAAGCTAGGATAGCTTAGATTTAAGTGTCTTGGAAATAACATTATTGAATGGGGTTTAGAGCCAAATTAAAAAGGAAATCACTCCTTCCATCCAGTAGGAGAGAATAATAATACACAAAGATCTCAAAGATATTAGGAACATGAGGGGGGATAAAGTAGCATATGGATTTGTTGAATACTTCTTAGTACATAGGAGTGTTTGGCATAAGCTAAATTACATATTTGAATTAGGAAGAAGAGTCAGTTTACTGGGGGGGGGGGGCCTTTGATGCTAGCAGACACCAAAGTAGAGGGGACTGTCATGCTGGCCACAGTGAAAAATGAAAAAACCCCACACTTCTGAACACAGGCAAAAGTTTCACAAGACCTCACAAGGTGAGGTGACAAGACAGAGAACAACAACCTCTGAAGCCATCGCAATCCAGTACCCTGAGTGACGTAACTGGTAGTGAAGGTACATTGTACTAATGATGTCTAGGCCTGACAGTCTACTACATCCACTGACGTACAGCTACTTGCACGTGTACAACATGAGCTGCTCTTGATAAAAAGGAGTAGCTGTACTTTTAATTGAGTAGGTGTGGGCAATTTTTTTTACATATTATGGTTGGTAGCATTAACTTGAAATTCTAAAAGCGCATCTGTAAATCACAAACACATAACCAACTACTTTTCTTGCTATTACAAGCTAAGCACTGGAAGAACACTTCAGCTGAATTTCAAGCCTGAACTACAAAACTACAAAGGTCTTAGTTTGAACAAAAAACTGCAAGCTTATAAATACTAACAACCCTTGACCCTCTTCTGAGGGACAGTGCCTGACAGGGACAGCTACAGGACAGCCCACACCAGTTACTCTGGAGCCCCTGCTTTTTGCCATCCCTCTGAACATTGTCAGGTCACAGTCAAAGTCCAAAATACTGTCACGTTCTCTGACAAGGTGATATTCTGGGTGCTTGTGGACAGTCTAGCAAACACATCACATATCTGTTCAATAAAAAAAGTGAACTTCAATGCTGTCATTACTGTCACACTAGAAACAGAATGAGATGTACAGTCTGCCTCCCCTAATTATTATGTCATCACAGAAGTGATGTAAAACTGAGCTTTCACTACTGCCTCCAGGAAGCAAACACGACATTACCTCCTCTGCAGCTACACAGCACACTGAATGGTGCATCTTCACGTGGCAAAGGCCCAGGAGGTGAGCTTAGGGCTTGTGAACAAGTGCACGGCTCGTGCCATCTTCACTATGTAATTGAGGAACACCAAAAAGAGTCATGAACACCCAGAAGAGACAGACATCAAGGACTTGAAGCAATACTCCAGAGGTAACCTGAGATATAGTAGTGACCAAAAAGAAACCAAAGAGAATAAAAGCTTAAGAGAAACTTCCAGTAACATTTGTTAAATTCAAAGTGTTTTAAACTAAGAATATAATTCAAATGCTGAAAAAGAAACCCCTAGATGTTTTAAGAATGACATAGATGAGATAGTCTGGGGCAAAAGGGGAGGTGGTCCAGTCTGAACTATCCCCCCACAGCTCTAACTTGAGGATGGCATGGGACGAGGGTTACAAGCACAGAGATGGGGGCTGTTCTAAGAGCAAAGGCAACAACAGCCTCAAAAGGAGAAGGCAGAAGTGGCTCTGTTAGAAAGGGAGGAGAGCTGTTAGCATAGGCTAAAATGAACTTTCCCTGAAGGAGGAGACGGGACAATTTCATGCTTCCAAGTACTTGTGTGTGATGACATGGAAAGACACAAGTTTGTGCACTAGGTGCACAGAAATTCACAAGCAAAGCACAATACATAAACCTTCTTCTGTTTGAATCACAAGCAAAGGGAAAAGGCATGTTTTGCTCCAGAGCAATGTATTTTAGTTCTTCCCTTGCGCCCATTCAACTCTCCAGGGAAGCAGACCCAGAACTGCTCATCAGACTGACTTTTCTCCATTGACTTCACCAGTGGACAGGCTGTGCAGAAAATGGTGCCATTTTCTACTGTCCCAGCCTGGACCCACAACATGTACAGATGAAGCTCTGCTGAAAAACCTAGCAAGAATACAACACTGGCTAACAAAAGAAAAGCTGAGGGCTGATAAAATCAAGTCTCACATGAGCTTACTTCAGGTGGCTGTATGAGGGAGAAAACTGTTTCTTTAAACAATGGTCCGCCTGCCACCTACAGAATTTGCATTAAACACACCCATGACTCGGGTGGTGGTGGTGGTGCAACATCACCGGTTTGGGACCAGCTCCAAGCATACAACCAAGAAAGAGCGTAATGGAATTAACAACCCTAATGCCACCAGAAGGATTTCCCAGCTGGTACCAAATGGCAGACAGGACTGGGTAAGACCCAGCAGAGCTGCTGTCTCCCATGTGAATCCTCTAGGTGGACTTTGGCACTCTTCATTTTCTGGCAACTGTAAAAATGCACTTCCAAGCTCACTCAGCATTTTTCAGGATGCATCCGTTCCCTCTGTTTCTTTCAACATTCTGGAAGCCATACAGCATTGGTAGATAAACAGCACACACTGTCACCACCCTGGTGTGAAGCATCATTTGCATTGGAACTCCACTTGGGAGAGGCAGGTATTTGGCCACCCAAAATATGACAACTGAATTGAAGAACCAATGCCAGCATTCAGATGCAGCTCCTTGGATAAGCAATGTGGACACGGAGCAGCAACCTTTAACCTTCCTTTTCCCATTTTCTGATGGAAGGCAGGGGTCCTACAGGAAGACTGTTACTCCACCAACTACAGGCTTTTCCTTAATTACCTCTACCTCTTGTATTACAACCTGCATAGGAACAGGCCACCCACAGTCACAAGTCACCAAATGACAAGTTGGAGGCCGCTGGCCTGGAGTCTCAGTTCCCTTCAATGCCAAGGAACAAACAGAGGTGAAGCGTGATCCTGAACTAGAGCTTGAGGGATGTTTCAGTATTGATGGATACTCAGCTGATACTCTGCAGTGCTACTGCAGGCTGCCTTTAGCAGCTTGCCTTTGTTGCGTTACGGGAGAACAAACCCCACAGTGAGCTCAAAGCTTATTTAATTGGTTGACTGTAAATTCCAGAGGCCAGATTTGGTTGTCAGTTGCATAAAACACAAAAACAACTATTTCAACAGAATTACTCCACATGCCTGGCCCTTAGTCTCAACCAGTAGTAGGGCAGATGCTGGCAAGATAAAGAGGCCATCCATGCTATCATTAATGAAGTTTCAGGTAAAATATGATGCAACATTATTTCAAAATACTGACATATTGCTACAGGTATTTGGTGCTCTTCCCTTAATTACAATTGCTGGAGAGCACTTTTTTCTCTCCCAACATTTACTTGCCTGAAACCCGATGTCTGTGTTAGAAAGCCTGCAGCTGGATGGGCTGTTTTTTCTTTACTCATCTCTGTCATTAGGGTGCAAGATTTAGGGAAAGGAGAATTGACTCTTTCCTGGACAGACTGTTAGAGTCAAGACCCTCTCCAAAGAATTACTGGAGATGTAAGGGGGAATCTCATCTGCTAATCCACCTGTTGTACAAACTCAGCCCTCTATTAAACAAAAGTTGTATTAAAGCAATTTACTCATGGCCCCCCTTTCCTTGATTTCTTTGCAGCACTTTCATAAGATAAGCTCCCTCATTATCAATAGAGCCACAGTTGTCAAAGAAGCCAGTTATTAAACATCACTTTCCAATGATGTTATTAAAGCTTCTGGATAAAAGCTGCTAACAAGTGCAAAACAACTGCCTGGCACTTCCATCTGAGATGCTTTCCAAAGCTCCCTAGGCCATGCTTCAAGGAGGTCTGCCTATTAGGGGAACACCACACAGCAGACAGAGACTGAAGATAACGTTGCCCACAATTTTGCCAATCCCCCAGCTAAGGCAGATATTCTCCATCTTCTACGCTGTTAGTGGGTTTGCAATAAAGCAGCAAGTTAACAGCCCAGCAGAAATCCAACAGCCCACAGTCATGAAGGACATAAAAATATCAGATCCAGCAGAACATTAGTATCTTACATGGGCTTACAACAGACACGAGAGCAAGAAAATAATTACCATAGGCTATGAAATGGGGCTTGTACTCCTTGGCCATTTAACCATTACTCCAGAATTTCACAACTAATGATACAAAACACCAAAAGTTAGTTTAAGAACTTTGCTGCAAATTTAACAAGACTTCTTGCTCATGCAACGGTTTTTGTTCTGCTAGGGTTGTGTGAGATTGATTACAACACATTCTAATTTTGGACATGAAAACATTTAGTTCTAACCAATATTTTATGTGTTACATATCAGTTAACACCGATGTGTTAGTGCCTTCATAGAAGTTATTTAAGGTTCTTAGCTGCAGTGTGAGAGTGATTGGCCTATACTCAGGGGCAGGACTTCCCTGCAACGCAAAATAGTGAGGTACCACATGCAAACAGGATGACAGGGGCCTATTACTGCTACATTCTCCTGATAACAAAGCTAGACTGTAATTATATGCAGGGATATACTGGAAAAAGAAAATTATTTGAAGTAAATATAAAGCTTCCAGGACATAGGCAGAAAAGAGTTAAATTCAGAGTCACTGAAGGAGCAGGGAAGTAGAAATAGAAAAGTTGGCTCCAGTATCTACTGGTACAGGTTTAATGAAGAGTTATTAAATTATCATTTTTTAAAATATTGTAAATACCCAAACTTCAGTAAAACCATTTGCTTACTGTTCTTTCCCATTTTCATTCCAATTTGAAACACCGACTTAGTTAACAAGCAATCCTTCCAGAAGGAGAATAATAATGGGAACTATTGTGCTATCTGATTTTAAACAGGCACACTCATCAGTGTATCTTTCCAATTTCCTAATAAGGGCTTTGCAACACCCAGAAATTCCAGTTCCTTCAGGGAATCCATCCTGGATTTTTATACTGAAACTCACACATGCTGTGAAAAGACTTGAGGGTGAAGCAACTACGTGTAGAGTTTAGTATTGATGATACCCTAGTGACAGTGCCTTCTGTAGCTACGAACACCAGGGGCACCAGCCACTGATGGTGGTTCACATCCTGCAAAACACCGGGACTACATTTACTGAAATGGTTTTACCAGGGATGAGTGATTCCATTTTAAACACTTCAAGACAGGGTCCAAAACTCTTTCCTCCAGTAGTCTGCAAGGCAAACTAGAAACGGCCACAACTATGAAATCCTGTAATACGCCAGAGACCTTGTGGGACCCATTGTCTACCGACCCTATTGGAAAAAGGATGAGCTGGTTTTGTGGTGGCAACTCCCTCCCTTCCAAGAGTACCAGATTTTTCAAATCATGCACTGACATTTACATTCCCACTACTCCTGCCAACGCCTGAGCTGACTGCTGCCTCTTCAGTATATGGTATCTATTTTCCTAAGAGCAGTGATGCTACTCCAAACAGTATCTGAAGCACTTATCAAGGATAAAGAAAGGAAAAGGACATGGAAACAGTCAGTGGAGTCTAAAGCATCCATTTCAACACCTTACCAATCTTACTGCCACCAGATCCAATTTCTTGGCTTCCATAACTTAGGAAATAACTTAAGAATCCCCATGCCTTATTTCATGCAGTCTCTCCCTATTCTTTGTACACCCAGGAAGGATCTATCATGTTCGTAGCCAGTCTGTCACTCCTCCCTCCCCCCAGTTCAGTTTGCTCCAATTTTCAGTGTAAAATGGAAATTCCTTCACGATCCCACCCCTCCCCAGGTACCAGTCACTCTCCCACCGCATCAGCCCTGCTCCCTCAGGTGCTCACTTAAATTACCACTTCTCATGCTTTATCCATGAGAACATCATTACTAAAAACCAGTCCATAAAGCCTCTATGAAGACCTGGGTGCTCCTTGTTGACTGTAAGGAGTCCGACAGTTAACGGGATAGTCTTACACACACCTGATATTAGCAGACATTGGCAAATAACTCACCTATCTCTTCTCTAAAAATAATTACATAAAGTGCCTACTGCCCATGTAAGTACAGCGATGGCATACTACTGCCCTACTCTACAGAGACCAATCTCAATGAGTCACCAGCTCCAGGAAAGCTTACACACTTATGAGGCACCATAAAGCTCAGGTAAGAATACCAGCCTGGGTCATGGACACTGTTAGTGGCATCAGCATACTTCTACACCCAGTGTAATTAGCGAGACAAATTAGCCCAGATGCCACACCAGAGTGAGCAATGGAATTCTCCATTGGCTTGCACTGAACTGTGACATTCAGGGTACGGGAGGCCAGGCTCTGCTGGCCCTTTGTATTCCTTCTCATCCTCTCTCATGCTCTCCTCCCACCAGACCCACAGGATTCATAATAAAGTGAGGAAAAGCCATCACAAATATTTGGCTTGACATTCTGCATAATGCAGGCACTGGCTATTTTTGTATAAGCCCAAATTAAGTCCAACCTAATGCAGCGTTAGTAATGTTTTGGAGCAGGGAGCACATACTTGTACAGGGTCAGTCAGTGACTGGTGAGAGCCAGAGTGCCTGTGACCCGCCCACACTGGGCATCAGAGCAATGCAAATAATATGGCAATATTTACAGCTAGACACAGATCTCCTTACGTGTACGTATAGGTGGCACATATGCATGTGCATGCACAGAAGCCAGGTTATCTGACCTCAGTCAGATACTATCTGCAATTCAGGACAGAAGAACAGAAGAATTTATTTTGCCTCAATGCTAGCAGAGAATGCTTTTTGCCAGAACAGCTCACTATATTGTATGATAACTGAATGAAGCTAATTTTCAGCGCATTCTATCTAACAGCTCTTAACTGGTAGAAATAGTTCAAGGTCTTCAAAGTATACAGCGTTGCACAGCCCCCGATTCACACATTCTGCTAATAACTGCCAGACAATTGTATTGAATATATTCAAAAACCATTAGCCGCAGAAATTCATATTCTTCGATTCTGCCTTCAGATACATACTATATTACACTTACATTAAGGTTAATGTGCAATGCCAATTCTTTCACAAAGGAACTGTGAATATTTGAAACTACAGTATCTCCTACTAAGGTGTCTGTTTTACAAGTTCTTTGTTTCTCTCTCTCGCAACTCCCCTTTCATCCCTGCCCCTGCCAGGAGAGCTGGGCTGAAAAAATGGTGAGAACATTAGAGCAAATACAGGCACATATTAAGGAAAGTATTTGAGACATTCTTTGTACAGCGTGCATATGCTACCAGCATTACAAGGATTTTTCTTTCATCTGCTCCTTCAGAGATGAGCTTCCCAAATACTTAAAAAATGCTTTATAAATATCCTTCGATAAACCGTCATCACATCTTTAGAGTGCTGGTGTGTTAAACGCCTGCCACTGAAGAGTGATGTTAAAATTTGGGAGGAGTCAGTGGTGGGAGCTGAGGGGCAGAAGTAGCTAGAAGGCAGGAATGTTAAACAAGAGAGCCTCAGTAAGAAGCTGGGGCATGTGGGTGCTTTATAGAGAAATAATACACACGTACCATTTATGTTATAAAAAAATGTTACAGGTAGGCAGCCTTCTGTAATTTATCTAATACTCTTTTATATTCATGCTTCCTTAGGTTTCATGCAATTTATTAAGTTTTCAGCCTTGCCTGCAGCAAAAAGGATAAACAAAAGCAGATGTGAAACTCCCTTTTTTAAGGGCCTGCCAACCTCCTGCAAAGCCTGTAACCAGCTGGGGGAAGCCTGATTACCATCAGCTCTGCACTCACCAGTCCAACTGCCCTCTCCTCCTTGCAACAAGCTCCAGACTGAGCCCTCAGGTGGTATGCTGTGACCCACAGAACACCACATCAGTCTTGCCTCTTTAGAAGGAGGCTGTTCTGTTCTGTTCTCTTAAGATTTTGGTAGGAAATGCATTTTGTTGGCAAGGCTTAAGTAAACCCCAAGAACAAAGGAGCCTGGAGAAGGAGGAGGAGCAGGACAGCAGGGGTGACACATGTCCCTAACTGGTCACAGACGACAGAGAGACAGACTTCATGAACATTTACACAAACAAAAGGCAGAGCTATAGAGTTTGTTTCTGCTCAGCAGTGGATAACCAAGAAATTACATCTTCACTGCACCTTCACTGGAAGGCTTTCAACATCAAAAAAGTCGAAACATCAGGAAAATTTGTGTGTAAGACTTCACCATCCTCACTCGCAAAAGAGGAGGTACCACACTGCAGCACAGGGGATGCTGGAAAAGCCCAAAGTGCTACAGATCTGTTCCTAGAAGACCAGTGCTTCCATGAATGCTGCCCTGTCAGCCATTGCTCATGGGACAAACCAGACAGCGGAGTACGGCCCAGTGCGCTACCTGGACCCAAGCAACATTCCAGTCAGGTTAAAGTCAGCTTCAGTCTGCAATATAATGTGCTGGGCTTGCCCTGGGACAGCTGAGGGAGTGGTGGAAGAAGCCCACCTCTCTCTGCTCCCATCCATCCAGATACACCTTCAATTAAAGGCTATGGAGGGGAACAGACATAGAAGACTATGGTACCTCCTGCTGCTACTTTGATAGCTCTTTTATTGTTACAGCTCTGTTTCTGGAGATGGAAGCTACTGAGTAAACACACCCCACAATCTTGATTATTTTTTTTTTTGGTCTCTACCCTGACAATCTTGCATCCTTGGGGACCATAAAATGCAACTAAAAACCAAAAGGTTGCAGGTTCTCTCCCTCCTATACCCTGTTGCCTCAACGAAAAAGATTCGGCCATTTCCTATTCTGCAGAAATGAAGAAAAGCCTCGGAAACCACTTATCCCTCTCTGCTATAGCACCTGTTTCTCAGACATTAACAGCTTCCAGACTAAGAGTCTCGTGAAAAGAGGTGAAAAGAGAGGGTGGTGGTGGGGAAAAATCCCAGCTCACAAGGTGCAGCTGAAAAATAACAAATGACTTTGAAACTGGAAGGGCGACCGAGCGCACTGCTGCGGCGCTAGTGAGCACACACATAATGAATTGGGGATTCCCCATGTCAGGGCCAGCTCAGAGAGAGAATTGCAGAGTTCCAGGGAGGATCAATAACTGTCAGAAGGAGAAGAAAGTGAGCACTAAATTCGCTTGCCTTTCATCTTCAACAAATGGAACAGAAAATCTGATGGATGACAGAACCTTTCGTTTCTATAGCGTTCTTGTTGAACTAAAGACTAGTGACACTGAGATGATTTTCAACATGCACTTCTGTAGATCCAGAAGCAATTATAAAAATAAAAATAAAATAATTCCTTTACAAAGAAGCCCCCAAAACAAAAGTAGTAATTCAGAAGGGCAGGATAAATAAAAAAAAAATATTAATGAAAGCCCGTGCCAGTGGTCAGCATGTGAGAGTGCAGAGTTTTGGAAGCATGGAGCACATTAAACACAACACACCCCTTGCCTCCCCCATAATTAAGTTAGAGATGTGAGAGCAAAAGCAATAGAGGCTGTCTGCTTAGTTTCTCTGCTTGGCAGGGCACCACACACATATGCACACAATTTCTCCTCTTCTCCATTTGTGAAAGCAGAGGAAGGGGGGAAAAAAAAACTCAAATGAGCAGATAAACAAAAAAGCCAAAGCAAACAAGAAAAAAAAAAAAAAGAAAAAACAAAACCAACCACCCCACATTTCAAAGAAGGCACATGCTACTTCTCCAAGAAATGCCAAAATCTCTCCTCCATCCTTTTCATTTTACTGTAGACAGTTACTCAACCCATCAGGAAAATTATATTAAAAATACCAACAACAGAAGGGAGACAAGACCTTTTGTTCAATCCAGCTGCCTTCTGTACCTTGACTTTCATATCAGATATTTATTTTGGCATGTGGGCTGTGGGGGAAGGGGAAACATCTCTGGACACCTTATGACATACTTTACCGTGGTGTAACAGTTCAGAGCACAGAGGTACATCTCTGATTATCGCCTTTGAATGCTGAACACGCAATACGATAACCTACCGTGCCTTTGCCCCGTACAGTATCACACAAACAAGCCACGGGGCAAGGCAGGGGGGAGGAAGGAAGTCCCAGCAAAGAACACATGACTAGACTTCAACCTTATGATCTGCATTCAGCCAAAGAGGTGCACTACCCAAAGCCACCACTCAGGCAGGCTTGGCACCAAAATGCTTTCTTGGAGTTTGCTCTCTTGCCTAGGTGGGCTGCCAGGGTGTCCCACCACTGCAATAATGTGTTTGCAGAGGATGCGCCACCGAATCCAGCTCAGAAAAGGCATCTTTCTGCCACTAAAATGGAAACTGGAAAGCCTGCAAAACAAATGCAGTGACCTAACTGGGTACTGGCTTAGTGTAAAGTTCAGAAATTGGCCCACGTGTGCTAATTCCACTTTACAGCCTGCATGCGGGAAGGCTACTCTCCTACTTTCTCAGCGGAATTAAGAAACTAAATGACTAGCACTGAGATGCTAGATGAGGGCAGAGCTGGCAATAATAAATGAAATGAAAAATCAACCTCTGACCCTTGTATTTTAATCCAAATAGACCATGCAACATGAAACAGGGATTAGCACAGGCTCTCTAGTATCATTTAATGCCCACCACAGACTCATTGTCCTCGCAGCTCCCCAGCCAGCACTGGCCCCGCACCATGCCCTGTAGTTTCCCACTCACACACGGGCATTCTGGATGGACCACGGTCCTGTGACCACATCCTGCCTGGCAGCCACGCAGCCTGCACCTGGCCAGCCCTCTAGATTTGCTTTTTTGGGAAACCAAGAGAGCTAGGAACCCAAGGACACCTCTCTGACAGCCTCCTCTGGAACTGTAACAGCTTCCCGCGTATGTTCTTCCAGTTCAGTTTCATTCATCTATTTCAAAAAAGCAAGGGTGTAAATAGCCACAGTCAGTTTAACTGTCGGGCGTCTAAGAAAACCTCCTTTGGATAGTGCCCCCTCAACCCCATCTGAAAATCTTCATCACCTAACAGAGGGGGAGAGTTGCCTGGCATCCCAATTGAATAATCAGGTCATTCTGGTATCTCAATAAAATTGTGGTTTGAAAAATGAGGCTTCGTCTCCATATGAAAAAGATAAATCAATCTACAATATACAAATGCAATTTTAAAGGGCAGTATCTCTTCTAGATCAAATACAGATGCAGAACCCACAACTTCAGATTAACAGCATCTTCCCAGTTTAGCTTAATCTACTTTGAAAGCGAATTACTCTGCGCTAGGCAGAGGCACTCTTATTCTCCATCAAAAGCAGCCTCATGCAGGAGCTGCCGTGAAGCAGCTCCTCAAGAGCAATCCAGTGGGTAGATGAGGCATTGTTTCCCACAGACTGGAGCCTCTTGCTGTGCCTTCCCTCCCTAAAAGCTGTAAAAAGTTGCTGATACTGGAGGGCTGCTTTGCTCTACCTGGTAGATTAGCGCTTCTCAGTGATGAGTTGCGCAGCTATTCACAGCCTGCTCAGCACAATGAGATGCCACCATTAGTTGAGCAGTACTTTTAACAGTCTAGATTTTTCTTCACCGAAGGCAAGTTTTTTTGCCTCTTGGAAAGGTTTGTAAAATATCCCCTAAGTCTATGTTAAAATAAACAGAAGCAGTCAGCCTTGTCTCCAAGCAGAATCTCCTCAGCACATCTCAAAAGGCTTTGCATGAAGTTTCCAGCACCTGACAAGGAACATCTCATGGGGGCAACACACTCCAGCTGATTGCACAATGACAGAAAATGCCAAGAAAGCTCCAAGTCTAATCTGAGAGTTGACACTGACTTGTGTAGCTTGGGCAAACCACTTAACCTCTCTGCATCTTAGCTTTTCTGCCCATAAATGAGGGTAATAATACTGAGATCAGTCTTCCCCCAGGGACTGATAGGGGACCTTGGGTTTGTATGGCACTTTGGAAACATGAAGTGCTACATAAGTGCTAAGTACCATTATCTAGAACTTCCACTGTCACCTCCACATGCAGGCGCAGCAGATGTTAGTGAGAAATTGCCCACAGGGAAGACTCCAGACAAACTGAACATACATGTTTACCTTGAGGTTTCACCAGGAAGATGTTCAAATGGCAAAAGGGAGATTTTGAATCCCCTCTTCCCTGCTCACAGAAACAAGAGCGATTTCTAGTACAGCATTTACCCAGTGCAAGGGCAGTGCAGAGCTGTACGTGAGTCCGTTCATCCCTTCAGACAGGTACAGCTCTCCTGTTGACAGCACATGGGGAGGGACAGCACCTCACTTCAGTGACCATATCTCACATCTGTAGCAGTTCTCAATCACACCTCCAAACATCCAACCAGAAAAACAGAAGCATTTCTCTGAGCTCTTCACTGAACACCGCCACACAACTGCATCTCCCCAGGCTAGGTCAATATTCACAGGAGAAGCACGGCAACAAGAAATACCCAAACCCTTACACAATCCAGCACGTGCTAACTCCAGAAGGCAGGCAAGCAACATACAACTCATACAGAGTGACTTAGCCCATTTCCTGCTTTGCTAGTTTCCCAACCTCCACAAGCTGGATTCAGGTCCTGCAAGGTGAAGGGACATGAGCAAGAGCAGGAGATAAAGCAGAGTAGATGTCGTGCTGCTTACACTTCACCAAAACTTTAATGACATAAGCAAATGTTAAAGATACTGATCATCCTGGACAGTTAAGCTGGAGCATGTCTTGAAGGGTTATAGGCATCACACATATCTACAAAGAGCATTTTCTCCTCAGTTTCCCCATATCTTTCCTGTTCACCTAAACTAGAAAATTAACTCTTCGCTAATTGAGACATTTAAGTAGAGGTCATCTTGAAAACTAACTACTGTGGCATCTAAATGGACAGGCAGATGCACCGTACAGCTGTATAGTGGACATCTTGTCAGAATGTTCTGGATTGCCACTATAAATAGCATTGTTTCACCTGGAACTGCAGTTAAGCCTCTTTAGGACATGAGGAAGACAGGGAAGCAGAGATCTCTTGGAGGTTGTTATTGTCAGTAATGAGTTATTTTCAAGTCTAAGTTGACTGCTATTCATCATTAGAAAGGAGTGGAAATTTCAAAACAATCCTAAGAAAATACTTCAAAATACTGATTTCTTTCCTTCTGTGTTTATATAATGCACAAAACCAGGGCAAGCTGAGCTAGCTTGGCATTACACTGTGCTCTGTAACAAGTATGAGAAATTCATTAACTGACAAATCTACCACTTTCTGTGACTACACCAGCAAATTAATTTGAGGGTAAGGACACTTGCCAAGACAGTGAATTTTATGCAAGTACTGGAGAATCTTCATGGAAAATAAACTTTTATTAATTAATGAGTATCATTCGCTGCTCAACACAGGGAACGGAAATGCATCACATGCTCCCCATCTCTGCTCAGAGGAGCTCCAACACTAACCAGCTCTGAAGAACTGCTCATGGATGATCTCCAAGGCAAAACACTGAGACTAGCGCATGAGTAACAAGCAAAGTTTCAAGAAAAATCACGATCTCTTCAGTGATCCTTAACTAACAGGAAGAGCAATTCATTTTGCTGCACGAATGATTAATTATAAATTATTAAATCCAGCTCTACTCAGGATACTTACCCAGGGAACCAAATGCTCCCACATGTCAACAACTTTTGTTTTCTGAATCTCTGAAACCAGTATCAATTCAAAACGCATCCAGTGCCAGATTTCATGGAGGATCTGGCATGCACTTTCAGAGCCCAGTATCTCCAGTCCTGGCCAGTCTGTGAGGAGCAGCAGCTCACCCTTCTCACTCTCATCTTTGGAGACAGCTTTTCCAAAGAGGACACTGCAGTTATTTTTACCCCCTCTGCTCTATCCCATCAGTGTAAAACACACAGGGAAGCATCTGGTGAGCCAGAGCTTACTTTCCCCATCCTTATCGCACAGGAGAATGTATCTCCCAAGCAGGGATTTGGGAAGAAGCCTGCCCATGAGCACAAGTTTCGCAGCATTCACGGAGGCGGCAATTTCCTGCCCGGCAGGAAGGCGGCGGAGAGCCCTCGGCTGCGCCCAGCCCAGCGAGCAGCAGCCAGGGACGGCTGCGTGCGGGTAGGGGACAGGGGACCGCGGAAATTTGAAAGCTGGAGAAAGCGTGGGGCTGCGAACACGCGTCCGAACACAAAGCAGCCAGAGGATGCGCGGATACGAGAATGGGATACATTGCTATAATATAAATTAAGTTAAAGCAACTTCAGCACATCCCAGCCCTTTAATACCGGGCTGCTGCACACCAAGCGAGTTGGCTGCAAGCCTACAAAATGTTTCAACTTCACTCGACTGAGGCGAGACCCACGTTTTACTAAAACAGGTTTATCTTCCTGCAAATAAACCTCAACAGCTTTTGAGCCCTGAAGAAGTTAACTTCGGTTTGCCGTCTCTCCCTCCGCCCCCTGCCCACAACAAAACATTCATTCAAAATCTGGTGAGTAAAGAATTACCAGTTACAGCTTTCTGAACCTTGCCCACGTCAGGCTGGTATGCAACAGGTTTCAATGTTTGTTTTTATAATAAATAAAGCAAAATTATGATGAGACAAGTAAGCTCCTAGTCTCTCCTCCGTCTTCTTTGAAGATTGCTTTTTATTTTGAGACAAGCACAATTGTAAAGTGGTTAACAAAGGGCATTCCCTATCTCACATTTCAGTTTGTTCCAAATAATCTAGGCAACTTTAAAATATCCAAGCTTGCCTGTCAGCTATTTCATTAAGAAATACTAACAAAAATTAAAATTTAACCCCCCCCAAACACTTTCTCACTTCTTAAATATCTACCAGTTTGCCCCATAATCTCATTTCTCCTGATTAAAAAAAAAAAAAAAAAATTAAAAAATTCCAGTCAAGCAGCAAAATCTAAACAAAATTGAAGAAGCATAAAGCCCAACTTGAACAGCAGACAAGTATGCAGAGAACAGTGTGACCTTTCCTTATCACCCACTGACATGCTTAATCGTTTCCAACAAAAAATGCTCTTTTCTACCACTTCTTCATTCTGTGAGCACCTCCAGTGCTTGCATGGCCATTAAAGAGTTAAATCTCCCACTATCCCCTGCTGCCTGCGAAAAATCACGGAAACAATTGAGACATTGTCCAGTGAACAAGACTCCCAGGGACTGACATTTTTGTTTATGTCCCAGTTCTCAGCCTGTCAATTTTCACTCCCAACGTTAAAAGCCTGGCTTGCCCCAATACAGGCTGCCCTCAGCTGAAAAGGCTCCACTTCATTTATTTTATTAAAGCTATGGTGTGTTTATGATTCAGAGCTCTCCCCATCCAAGGACCTGTTGGTCCCATCCCCCTGCCTTCCTCGCTGCCCTGCAATTGCAACTTCCTAATTCCAAGGAGGCTTTGCAATGCCCTTTGCAGAGCCGTTGCTGCGAAAATAACTATGCTTAGGTTAAGTACCAGTTTTGCTGGGGTATGAAATACGTATTACTATACTCCAGGCCCTTAAAACAGCCTTTGATTATTAACTGGGATAGGGTAGAGGGAAAGGGAGTTGGGTACTAAGCCAGAGCGTGGCAGGAACTTAAAAAATAAAATACAATAAATAATAATAATAAACAACCTAACAAAAAAGCCACACCCACTCCTGATACCCATCAGCAAACTAGAAAATACATGGAGTAAAACAGAACATCTTTGAGTAAAACGGCATTTTCTCGGCTGCTCTGCGGCTGCATTTCCTGCCTGCACTTTACATAATGACTGGAGTGTCAGGCCCAAAAATATCCTTCTCCTTCAGGCCCTCCGACCGCTCCCCCCCGACTCCCAGCACTTCCTTCTTTTTTTTTCCCTCGCCTCTATTATCTCACTTCTCCATCCACCATGCCCCCCCT
>JANIJG010022029.1:23409-58800 GCA_024611175.1 Megaceryle torquata | reverse complement strand
ATCCATCATTTGCATCAGGAAGTTATTATCAATGCACTGGCGGAACCTCCTGGACTGTGGATTGTCTGGCTGAGTAGGCCTTCCAGCAAATATCAGTGAAGTTAAAATCCCCCATGACAGCTAGGGCCTGTAATTGTGAGGCTGCTATCAGTTGCCTGTAGAATGCCTCATCAACCTCTCTGTCCTGATCTGGTCACCTATAATGGACACCCACAACAGTATCACCCACACCAGGCTGCCCCTTAATTTGCACCAACAAACTCTCAATTCGCTCTCATCTGCCTCTGGACAGAACTCAATACCTTCTAGTTGCTGTCTCACAGGAAGAGTAACTCCACCACCTTGCCTTGCTGGCCTGTCTTTCCTGAAAAAGACATAGCCATCCATGACCACATTCCAGTCACGTGAGTTGTCCCATCAACTCTCTGTAATTGCCAGCAGATCACAACCTGAACCCTGACTGAACACGGATTTCCAACTCCTCCTGTTTAATCCCCAAGCTGCGTGCATTGGTATACAAGCATTTCAGGGAGCGAGCTGAGCACACTGATTTCACCCTAGCAGAGTGGGAGGCCTCCTGGTCTTCATCAATACTAGAGTGCTCGCCCACTGGTGCAAGCCCAGCTACAACCCCATCCCGCTTTGAAGCTAGCTTAAAGTTCTCCAAATAAGCCTTGCTAATTCCTGTCCCAGAACCCTTTTGCCCCTGTGAGATAAATCTTTCATATATATCACTGTCAGGTCTGGTATCTTATAAAGCCATTATCAAGGGACCCAAAGCCCTGCCTGTAGCACCAGTCTTGTAGCCAGGCATTTATGGACTGAATCCTTCTATACAGAAATGCCATTGCATTGTATTTACTTTAAACTTGAAGGGAAAAAAAATTAACTATAGGCTTGTGTCTTCTAACCCAGTTATCTAGGTGTTTGATTTTATGCATTTATTTTTGTCAGTGGGGGCATCTATATATTTCACTGGATACAAGTATCTCTGCCTGTGGGCTTGTATGTTTTGCATTCAAACATACGTAAATACTTCAATTTAAGGTACCTTGTAGCAATTTAGTGTGAATCTTGTAATTCTTGAATATTTAATTAGGTCACTGTTTTATTTACTTAATCACTTCTTAATATTTAAGTTGATTTATCATTAAGTGCTGCTAAAGTAAACTTTTGATTTATCTCATTCTATTAATAAATCTTAACTGCTGCTAAAACAAACCATGTCAAAGATCCATGACACAGGTGAACCATGGGAAGCACAGTGGAAAAAAATGTTGCTTTTAAGGCCCTACAGATCTCTCTGGTGCGGCTGCATAAATGCTTAACATATGTCTATGATGCCAGTGATAAACAGCAGGTAAAGTGCATGCTATTTAGTGCAAACAGCATACTCTACTACAGCCAGGATAATTCAGTACTTGAATGCAATCAGTTAATGCATGGCTAACAGCTGGCTGACTCCAACTGAAAAAGAAGAGGTTCTGCAGGACCAAGAAAACTGAGAAGGGTTTGTAAACACAAATGATTTATTTGGTTTACATCCACAGTTAATCAGTTCTGCCTGTACCATGGAAATAACCGTTGATTTCCCATTGATCTCAAGGCTCTGTCAAAGCAATGAGAAATGTTCTGTGCTGTAACTAGTTAGTTGGAAAGCTCTATGCGTTTTGGCAGATTATGACCCGATCTCAATTACTTGCACAATTTTAAGTTGCTGTTTTGTTATAGCATGCCATGATCGTTTCAATGCTTGCAAAATACCAAAGAGCTCTCTGTGCTACAGTGTGTTTGCTTAACACCACAAATTGGACAAACTAATGAAGCCTGTTTTCTGCTCTGGCTTTTGAATGAACAGTTACTTAATAACACTGTCTCCCAGGCTGGTTCCAGACTACATGAAAGATTGTTCCAGCACGACAAGTATGGCCAAGAACTTTACCCATTTAACACACTCTAACAAATACACTTTCTACTAAAGACATAACTCTTAGAGATGTTATGATGAATACATGACCCTAATTGTATTTTGCTCAGAGACAAGTGTAATTGCCCCATTATCCTTGCCTTCACTAATTTAAATACATATAACATGTACTGGAAGAGTCTCCTCTATAGAGGGAAATCTTGACTCACAAATCTCATGGAATTTTTTTGAGTCAGAAAAAGACAAAGAACAGTTCATAGAATCATAGAAATGCCATGGGTTGGAAGGGACCTCTAGAGGTCATCTAGTCCAACCCCCTGCTGAGAGCAGGGACATCTGCAACTACAGCAGGTTGCTCAGAGCCTCGTCAAGTCTCACCTTGAATGTCTGCAGGGATGTCTCCTCAACCACCTCCCTGGGCAACCTGTTCCAGTGTTAATATGTTCCACCATTAATATGATCTATTTCATTTCCAGAGACTGTTGACCAAAAGGTCCTAATGAAACTGTGGTGCTCTGAGAAGGGAGATCCTCTTAATAAATGGTTAAAAGCTAGGAAAGAAACAGAAATGGCTGTTCATTTTTCTGAATTGAACCAGGTGATCAGGAGCCCTGCAGGTTTCCATGCTGGGTTCTGTATTCTTTCACACATTTATACCTTATGTATAAAAAGGTCAGATCAATGAAGAGACAAAATTTAGAGACACAAAAAGATGTGAGGCGATGTCACACAAAGTAAAGTTTAAAACCACTAACAAAGTGAATTTTAGTCTTAATGAATGTGAAGTGACACGTAGTTCTGACTTTATATAGACAGTGATGAGCAGATCTAATAATTCTGGAGTCACAGCAGTTAAAAACATCAGCCAAGAAGCAGATGAAAAGAAGGAAATTATAGAATTTAATGGACGTGGAACAGAGAACAAAACACAAGAGACTCGTTATACCACTCTGTAATAACATGAAGTACATACGTACTATGTGCAGTTCTGAACCTTTCAACAGTTATGAACTCTCTTGTCTTCTGTTCTCCCATCTGCCAAAACCATTTCCTGTCCTACTAAATCATCATGGGTTAGTAACAATCCACTGCAGTGAGCAATGTACTCCATTCAAACAATGAACCAGACTAGGGTTCCTCAGATTAGGAAAAAAGCAAACAGGACAACAGAGGAAGTATGTCCAAAATTTATACAATCATGAAGAGGATGGAGAGAAGCAACAGGGATCAATTTTTCCCTGAATGTTCATCCTATCTCACATGCTTTCTGAGGTACCTGATCCTGGCTCCCATAGAAGAAAGGACAGACTTCTGAACTAAGCCAAACCATTTAAAATAAATCTTAGCAAGCCAGGCATTGCTTCCTTTATAGAGAGAATGACAGAACACGTATGTCCTCAAAAGACATTAACTGCATTGCTGTAGTGTGGTCCAGCTGGTGCTGCTTTTGACCACAGGAGAAAAAATGCTACTGCTGTACAAAGTTGTATAGTCCATGGAGCACAGGGAAAGGGAAGAACATTCCAAGTGTCCTGCCTGGCCTTTGCCATTGCTGAGGTGTTGGACCAGATACTTGAATGAAAGGATAAGCAGACAGTACAGTGGTATGAAATAAGAAAGTGACTATAAAAGTTCTTCCTGTTTGTCTTCCAGTACTATTCCTCCTCCTGCCTCTTTCTCCCAGCCCATTTACTTCCTTATCATGAGAAAAGACAGTGTTCAGAGTTTCTTTCCAGTGATGGAAATCTAAAATTAGATCTTAAATATAAATTCTACTTTTTCCAGAGTCCATGTACATATATTGTCCTATGAAAGAAAAAAATTTGTTGAAAATTTTCAAAGATACCAGAATTCAAGAATCTTAAAGGATTATTTTAGGTCACTGTAATTATTTAAATCAATGTGTCTAGTTTGTTTTTTTTTTCTTCCACTTCTAAGAATATCCTCAGAAATTAAACAGATTACTGCATTTTAATTAATCTACTTCTTAGCTTGCCTTCTTCCATGCATTTTTTTGAACTAAATATTAGCCTTTGAATCCTTTGTATTCCAATAGGAAAAATACTTAATTGGAAATAGCCTCCCTCCAAAAGCTTTAACCAAAAGAATCAAACCCTTAATGTAGTTTTATTCAACATAATGTATATTTGAAACTTGCTCAGAACTGTAATTTTTATCTCAAGTTAAGGTGCCTTTAAAAAAAAAAATATAAGCTGAGAATCTTTGCTATTCAGAGTTTTTGTGATTGACTAATTAACTTCTGAAAGTTAGAGGTCACAAGCAGGCATTCAAGATCACCCTTTTTTCTGAAACAATTATTTGGGCACACTCCAATTATGAGTGAAAAAAAAAAAGTGCTGTGATTACTGTCCACTGTACTCATAACAAGTGTCAGAAAAAAATATTTTGATCAATACCCAATACTTTATTATTACTTATGAAGGATGTATCATTAGTTTCCAAATGTAAATTATAAACAAAGATAGACCTTGCTTTTCAGTATTTGTCCTGACAAAACAAGGACAGTCAACACAATATGGAGAACAGTAAAAATTACTATACAAAAAGAATCTAAATGTATATTAGGAAAATAGTTGTGCATTTGATTTGACAAGAGTAGATTTGTCAATTAATTTACAACAGCAGGAGCCATATGAAAAGAACAGGTTCTGAAACTTATTTTCTAACTGCTAGCACCCCATAATCCTACTTTGACCTGAACAAAGGCTGTGAAATAGGACAAAAATGGTACATTTAAAGCAGTAAGAAAGCAACTGTCATTTCTCAAAAGTCCACAAGAGGTAACCATCTTTTTCATTTTGCACTCAAATTCAGCTCCATTCTCATTACCACAACGTATTTGTAACCCCACTATTACTTTCACATTTCCTACTAAATCTGGTCCTTTGCTTTTATATTCTTCTGCCCTTTGAATTTCTCAAAGGATACTCGTTTGTCTCGTCCATCTAGAACTGCCTACAAGCCTTCTTCCACAAGGCTTTTCTAGACCCACCTGGCACTAGTATTCATTACAGAGAAAACAATTCATCCTTTATTTAAAAACCCTTCAGTAAGATGTTGGTACCAGTCTCACCCCTCATATCATGTGAGGTAGTGACACGCCTTTTTATAAAGCTATTAAAAACCTAGTGCTCCATCTCCCTTCACATACAGCTTGCTGAAGAGCCCTACTGCTACAGCTTAGGGCTCTCTTGCTTCCCTGAGCGCTTCTCCTGCTGTACGTCCGATGCTCGGTGCAAGAATGAAAAGGCGGAGACCTCGCCTCACCTACCCGGCCCACCTGGAAGTTGTAAAAAACGGAGGCTATTTCAGGGAAGGCGGACGGCGGGAAACACACCAGTAGCAGAAGCGAAAAACCCCACAGGCTGTCAAGTTTCGTGCCCTTTTGTCTGCCTGGCCCCTGGGAGCACGCCCCGCACACCTGCTGCCCATTGCCCAGCCCACACCAGCGGCCTTCCTTTTCCCCCAGAGCCGCCCAGCAGATTCCACCTTGGACCCGGCCGCACGTGGGTCTGCGAGACCCCCATGCCGGAACCACAGCAGGGCGTCCAGCCACAGCCCAGGCCCGGTTCCCTGAGAGTCGACGACCCTCCCCATCATAGGCTCAGGACTGTCACGGCTTCCAGTAAAGGCGACCCCCACACCAGAGGCCGGTCGCGAGGCGCCCCTCCGCCCTAGGTGTCCGCGGCACCATCTTTCCCTCCGAGCCTACCTGCCAGCCGCGCACAGGGACAGCATAGGAAGGGCGGTGTGAGGAAAGGCGGGGTTGGAGGAGGAGGAAAAAGAAGAACGGCTGGCTTCGCTCCCGCTGCCGACCCTCCCGCTCGCCAGCACAGCCTCTTAGCCCCGCGCTGCCGAACCTGCGCATCCGCTTCCGTCGCCGCCTCCTCACGCCCTTCCCGCCGGTACCGAGCGAGCAGCCACTGCACACGCCTCCCCCTTTACGCGCTCTTCCGGCTGCCGCGGCGGCGCGCGCGCGCCTCTTGTGTCTCACACCCGGCGGCGGCGCGGACGGCGGCGGCTTTCGCCGCGGGGCTCGGCGCGGGGCTCACGGTAAGGGTGATGCGCTGTCGCTGCGCGGGGGCAGGGAGGCCGCGCGCCGCCTCATCGGAGCCCCTCATCCCCAACGCTCGGGGGGCCCGAGGCGGCGGGAGGGGCCGGGCGGTGTGGCCGTTCTCACCTCGGTGTCGAGGCGGGCAGCCCGCTTGTGTGGGGCAGACCTGACCTCGGGGGCAGACCTGACCTCGGGGGCAGACCTGACCTCGGGGCCTGAGCGAGTGGCCCCGGGCCTGCCGCGGCACTGCGAGGTGGGCGGGAGGACGAAGATCGCAGCCCCCGGTGGTGCCGGCGAGGGCGCGCCCCAGCCTGCGGGGCCGGTCCCGTGGGGCGTGTCGGTGGCCGTTTCCTCAGCCCTTCTGTGCCGGGAGCCCCAACACGGCGGTCACTATCGCTGTCCTTCCTCAGCAGCCGCCCCTCTGGCGAGTTGCCGGCGGCGGTCGCATCTCCGTGGGTTTGGCTGCGCGTCGGTTTGTTCGGGGTTTGTAGAGAGATGATACTTTGGCGACGGTTGGCCGCGATCTTGCCGTTCCTTTAACGCTCTGTTTTTTAACCCAATTCCCCGTGCCACCTAGGTGAGGTTGTGCCCTTTTAATCCGAAATGGTTTAAGGAAAAATAACTTGGAAAGTTGGAAGCGAAATTTTCCTCAAAGTTACGTAACTCCCAGCTGATGCTTGAATGCAAATCAGACTGAGCTGGTGGTGTCACTAATCACAAGTGTGCACTGAGGTCACAGTGTTCCAATTTTTCTGGTCAAAATGAAAATAAACGGTTCAGCAGTAAAATGCCAGAGAATACAATACATTTTATTAAAATATGTGTCTTTATGTCATATTTATTAATGTGTCTTTTTATTTGATTTTGACTTTAGCCTGTCCTCCTGTTTCCAAGTGCTTATGTCTTAGAATAAAATTCAAACTATATATTAAAAAAAAAATAATCATACAACTTGCTAGATTATTTTAGCCTCAGTGAACTCTCCTGCAGGAATGAATCTGAGGAAATCTGTTGTCTTTTGGGGACAGACTAGATGATTATAATTCTTCCTAATCCATATTATTTTACCATTTATTTCTTTATTGTGTTTTCTGGTGAAGGTTAACTTTTTGTGTATTGTGTGTACTTCATAGTGAGGTCAGAGGGAGGCTGGAATGCTCTAGGAATTTTTCTGAAGTAAGAGATCCTGTTGTTTTTAAGACATAGGAGACACTCGTCAATTTCAAAATGTCATCAGTCAAACGCTTGGTTTATGCGGTGATTCATTTCTTGAGAGAACAGAGTCAGATGGACACTTTCACTCCAGATGAACAAGAAAGCTTAGAAGGTAAGTAATATACATGTTTATTTACATATATGTATAGTGTGTACCCATGTGTTAAATTGCTTGATGTATATTATCACAGAAGGTAACTGGAGTGACCTAACTGCAACTGCCACCGGATACTGTCTGTGAATAAGATGATCTTAATGTTTCTGAGATTATTAATTTTAAAACATCTCTCATTTAAAAAATATTCTAAAGTTACAAAATGTTTACTACCTTAATTTTGAGTAACAGATACTTTTAAGTCACATCAAATTAAGCAGTGCTATGGTAATAATTTTTTTATGTATCTCACTAATTTTTGCCTGCTGATTCTTTTTCTCTTTGCTTCTACATTTGGCTTCTTTCTGCATTTTGTGTCTGATAGTAGCTCTGCTGGCCACAGAGGAAGCAAAACGGTTACCATGTGTTGGTTTTGGTGTATGGGAAGAACTCTTGCGTTACACTTCCAAGAATTCCATGTAATTTGAGAGAAGTCTAAGAGATCCTAAGAATACATAAGATAGAATAAATGCTTAACATTTCTTTTTCACCGGAATAGTGATTCCAAAGAGTGCATGTAGTGAATTTTTTCAGTATGACATAGTCTGTATCATACATCCAAGTCCATCTGTCTGTAGACGTTGCTATAGAATGATTGACTTCTGTGTGTATTTCTCTGTTGACAGACATTCATTAAGTCTATGTAGCTTCACAGTGTCTTTCTTCTTCATACTGCTCTTATTCCTTTTCCATAATTCATGGAGACTTCATGGCAGCTGGTATCACAATGTGGAATTAAGCAAGAGCAGAACAAAAAAGTCTTAATTCTGCAATGAGCTTTTTCATAGAATCTGTTTAAAAGACCTCTGCACTGTTTGATACAGTCTTTGGTTGTGTCAGCCAACCAGAGGTGGAATTTGGAGGTATGAGCTGGTAGTCTAAGAGCAGCAGTGCACTAAACAACAATCTGAGGTGTGGAGAGAGGTGTGTGTAGGGTTTCCTGAGGTGCAAAGCAAGTCTGACTTGTTAGAGGCATAAACTTATAAACCTGGAGTGCGCTTCCCTTACAGTATCTATTGGTTTTACAGTGTTGTTGTTCACTACTGTAAGCAAGCTAGAAATATGTCTATCACGGTACTGAAAAGATACCCCCAGAAGAATAAGAGCCAAAAGATTTGGTTTTACATGAGAATCTGGAGCATTTTGTACATTCAAAAATTTGTAGTAATCTATGAATTTAACCTGAATCAGGTTACGATGACATTCAGATGATGAAAGACAGCAATGTTTTTGGAAGTCAAATAATGGGAAATAAAGAGTATTCCTTTTGTTTTTAATAATAAAGCTAATAAACATTTCATTATGACTGAAAGTTTACCAGATGACATGCCTTAGCTCATGTCTATACTAAGGAATCAATTCTAAGACTCTATTTTCTGAACAAAAAAATTATAAAACTTCAGTTGTACTTAAATGCTGATGTAAAAGTTACCATTTTAATACAGATATGAAATCCTAATTTTAGAGCTGTACCCTACTAAAAGCATGGTGCCATATGCTGTGTGTTAGAGGATAGGAGGTGGGCATTCTGAATAACTGACTCAGTTGTGCAAAATATCTTTAGTGCTTGTGGAGTATCAGTAGCCCAAGCCCCACCCATTGAAGTGTTTAATGTTAGCTAGAGACACAAGGGATGAAAAAATTTGACTGATGTTTTTCATTAGTACCTTATGTACCTACTTGGTGTCTATGAAAAGATAAAACACTGGATGATTAAATGTCTGTCAGGAATTAACTTAAACAGTTCCCATTCCCCATGAAAAAAAAAACAAACCAACAACAAAAAACCACAAACAAAAGAGCTAGAACATGACAAATGAATTTGAGACTTTATAAAAATACAAGTCTATTGTGTATTCAAACTCCCATTTATATTGATAAGCTGCATTCTGCATGTTTGAATTTTGAATTATATAGCTATGTCAATGATAGTGTAAATTCCTTCATGGAATTTTTTACTGGCACGATGAATAAAAATGCCTTCTTTTGAGACAGAAGAATAATCGGAAGGTAGATGGGAGAAGTACACTTCCCTACATCCTAGGCTCTAGAGCAGTGATACAGATCTCTGGTGGTTAATGCTCAATTCTACTGTATGAACTAGAAACTTCTTGAAATGACAGTTATTTCTCTATCTTGTTTGCAGTTTCTACTGGTTTGGTTTTTTTGGTGGTTTGGTTTTTTTTTTTGGTTGGTTTTTTTTGGTTTTTTTTTGGGGGGGGGTTGTTTTTTTTTTCTATAGCACCTATTTCTGTGGGATTAAAGCAGAAACTCTCTACAATGTACACAAGGGTGTTGTTTTTCATATTGTCTCTAAGATCAATGTACCACAAAGAATTTTTGTAGGACAGTGCTATGGCAACAGCGGAATGCACCCCTTAAGGTGAGAGATGCATGTAATACTTGAGAAAGAAAGGTTATATGTAAGATGAAATAAGATGACACTGAGTACTAAAGAGACCTCAGCAGCCCAATTAATATTAATTATTTAGTCATCAACAGCCTACATGTCTGCTGTGATGTCTTGATGTTGCTTTCAGCCCTTGCTTGGATAGCAAGAAATCTCAGAGGTATGTGGCACTGGGGATGCTGCACTGGGCTCCAGCACAGCCTAAGTGTTCCTGTTGTCGTGTAGTAGGTCTTTGAGCCTCAGCTCTTCAGCAGGGAGGTAGGTCTCAGTACGGGTATGAAAGCTGATCAGTATAAGCTTCAGCAACTGGTTAGGCATCTGAAAGCATGTGTGATGATGGAGATAATAGGGAGAACAGGTAACTTTGGCCTCTGAAATTAGACATGGGAAAAATCTCAGAGTAATAGTTTAGGTGCTACAGGAAGTCTTTCCCAACTGACAGATGATACTGAGCTTGTGGCAGCTGATGGTGAATGACTGCTAATGGGATATCAATGTGCTGGCAGTCTAGTCTCTTGAGATACTTTGCAGGTAAAAACAAGTCCAAGTCTTCACTCTTTTGACTTCATTGGGGGCAGATTTTCATGTTACATTAAAACACCGTTGTTACTGCTTTTATCAGAACTCACCACATTTTCTGATTTGGAAAAGTTTCTGTTTTGCCTGTGTTTACTTTATACAGGTTTGTATTGTTGGTTTGCCTGTTAGCCAGTGGCTATTATTCTAATGTATGGATTCATCCAACAAGAGTTTGTAATGTTCTATCTGTGATAGATACAAGGATTAGAAATTCTATTTTTCAGTTAAAGGAGAAATGTTGGAGATCACTGTAACAACTGATTATTTAATGGAAATGCTTACTAGTTATACTACTATACTCAGAATTGTTTTCTTTAAGCATAATTTATGC
Organism: Megaceryle torquata; assembly: GCA_024611175.1. Lineage (NCBI taxonomy): Eukaryota > Metazoa > Chordata > Aves > Coraciiformes > Cerylidae > Megaceryle > Megaceryle torquata. Next base: position 48,109 of record JANIJG010022029.1, on the reverse strand, counting down.
TGCTGCACTTTCCAAAAATCTCCTGCATGATAGACAGTGTCACAGACTTAATGCGTAAAGAAAGGTAAAGGAGGAGGTCATATTTTAAATTTATGCAAAACTACAAATGACATGACACGTTCAGGAAAGGGAATGCCTGTAGGTGAAAATAACTTTGAGTATAATTTACTGTTTTCATTGTTAAGTATACTATGCCAAGTGGCTTCTTATTAAGTCATATAAGAAAAAATGAGATATGTAATTCCCCTGATTTTATAAGCCTCATAATAGGTGCTATTAATATATAATTCAGAAATCAGCATAATTAGTGCTTACTTTACAAGAATTAAGTTTTTCTACATAGTAGGAGACAAAGAATTTAGACCAAATCCTTCAGTACTCTTACTAGATCATTTATAACTTGGAAAATGGATACATTTTTGGCATGTATATGTTATAGGTGCAAACTGTATGCATATGTAGCAGTGTATTCAGTTGTTACATACTATCAGCATTAATCTTGCATCATAGTTGACTTGTTCTGAGTAATTTCTACTGTATGTTATCAGAGGTTTTAAAAAAATTACATCACCTAGGCTTCACTGTTTATTTTATGAGTCAACTCTTTTTTCCCCTTTCTCCCAGATGTGATGCAGAAAACAGGCTCCTCAAAGTGGTCTTACTGTTAACTTTCAGTAATTTTACTTTTCTAATTTTGGGTCAGTGTTCAGATTCAATACAATGGAAATTAAAATCATATTTATTCTATTAACATTGGACTGAAGTTCAGTTTCAATTCTAAGATTCAGTTTTTACTAATACTTAATTTAAATTCAGCTACACCTGGTTATCTATAGTTTGAGTTTAAAAAGTCATTTTTCTGTTCAAACTAGGCTCTACAAAGACTTTTTTTTTCCTTGTCAGTTTTCAGTCTAAAACATTTAGATTATGTATCATAATAAAAACATTGTACTAGATTCTCGAAATTATAGGGAAAATAATGATAGAATTTGAGATACTATAATTAACAGAATACATATATATACCTAATTGTATACAGTAGTTGTCATTGATCTTCTTTTGCACAAAGAAGCAAGCACATTTAAAACTTCAGTTAGGTATTTGGCTCTACTTCTTGTTGCAACTTTATCTGCATAACTGCAGATTTGGGAGGGTCATTTAATCCTTGCACAACACAAGGGTACTGCAGGTACAATTTATTTTTTTTAATAGGATAAAGGCTTGTGAATAATGAAACATTTTATTAATAAACGGAGTCTTCAGATGAATATTTGCATTTATTCTTTACAGTAAAGATGAGCCATTTTCTTCTGACTGTTATGTCACACAAATATATGGATGTTGTAGTGTTTTGAGGTGGGATGTGGGACACGTGTACTTGTTTTATGATCTGTGGTGCTTTTGTTAAATCCTCATATTTTTATATGTTTAAAGAGACATTAAATGCTTGAAAGAGTTGAAATAAAAGTTATAAACTGGTTTAAGAGTAATGTCTGAACTATGTATGAATTGTGTATAGCTCATACTATTTTTTCAGCCAGTCAGTTCTGTGGGGATCAGGTATCCTTGCTTTATATTATGATATATTTGCTATCTGAATAAGGAAGTGAATCAGAGATTTATAAATAAATTAGTGAAATTCCACTTCTGTTGAGAAACTGATGACTTGTTTTTGGGTTTTTTTTGTAAGTTGCAATTCAGTGTCTGGAGACGGTGTTTAAGATTAACCTGGATGATACTCATCTCGCACCTCCACAGCATTTGATAGAAATGTTCACAAATTCTTTTTACAAGGTAAGAATTTAATTTAGATTCTAGAGTTGCTCTAGATTTGTTGTACTAGGAATTCATATTGCATACACAACCTTAAAGTGCTGTATAGGTCAAAACTATGTGGAAACAAGGAGAACAGGAAAAAAGTTACATTTCCGTAAAAGCTGTCAGAGTAAGAATCTCTCGGGGCAGTGAGAGGAATTAATTTCAGCTAGACAAGGACAATTCCATGTAGAAAATTGCTACACAGTAGATACCTTATTCTCACTTGAAGAATTTTATCCTTCAGTTAAGCATTTTGCAATTCCCAGAGATAAATGTCTGTGAAGTGATTGAGGTCATTCCTAGTTTGCTGATGCTTCACACTCCCTTCCGGAAAAGTTATTTGTTCGGTTTTAAAAACGTCTCCATGAACACTGACCTTAAAATGAAACTTCAAACATGTTTACTGTTATCTGGGATCCCCAGTACAGGAAACACAGGAACCACCAGGATGGCAGTCAGAAGTAAGAAAATCAAGACTGTTATGCTCTCTTCCCTTTGACTTACTTAAAATGTGTGGTGAACTGTAAGGGTTTTTAGTATAAATCAAGCTTTCTTGAAATTAGGCTCTTCTAAGGAGACTTTAATGATGTTTAGTGCATTGATACTTCCTGTGCACTACAGAAAATCTGGTTGTTTGTTGATACAATGTTTCCTAGGATTAAATAAATTTTTAATAAAACCAGGCTTTATATTTTAATGAAAAAAAAAATCTTGTGGTGTTTTTTGTTTTTTGTTTGGTGTTTTTTTTTTACATACAGAATGACATGCTGCCTCTCTCAGATTCTTTATCAGAGGATGTTGAAAAGGCTGACCAACTGAAGGATGAAGGTTTGTAATAAATACAGGAATAAACATAGATTCATAGAATGGCTTGGGTTGGAAAGGACCTTAAAGATCATCTAGTTCCAACCCTCCTGCTGTGAAAGGGATGCCTCCCACTAGACCAGGTTGTGCAAGGCCCCATCCAGCCTGGTCCTGAACACATCTAGTGATGGAGCATCTTCAACTTGCCTGGGCAACCTGTTCCAGTGTCTCACCACCCTTAGGAAGAAGAAACTTCTTCCTAATTTCTAATTAAATCTACCCTCTCCCAATTTGAAGCCATTGCCTCTCGTCCTATCATTACAAGTGCTTGTAAACAGTCCCTCCCCGTATTTCCCGTAGAAAGGCCACAAGAAGGCCTTCCCAGAGCCTTCTTTTCTCCAGGCTGAACAACCCCAACTCTCTTAGCCTCTCCTCACAGGAGAGGTGTTCAACCTCTGATCATCTTTGTGGCCTTCCTCAGGACCAGTTCCATCAGGTCCGTGTCGTTCTTGTGTTGGGGGCTCCAGAGTGGATGTAGGGTCTCACAAGAGTGTAGCAGAGGGGAAGAATCACCTCCTTTAACCTGCTGGCCATGCTGCTCTTGATGCAGCCCAGGATGTGATTGGCTTTCTGGGCTGCACATCTTAGAGTGATAATATAGCAGCAGGGCAACACACATGCCATACAAAACTTAAGTTTGTATTTTCTGATGATGGTTGTAAGAGGGATAAGTCATTTGCTCCATCTGGGGTTTAAGAAAATACTGTCTATGCTCTCACTTTCACAGGAGGTTGCTTAAAAAGTAAGTGATAACATGGTGACATTCTGCTACATTCCTGCGTAGTAGAAGCTTTAAAGAATGAGCAGTTACTATTTGGTATATTACAAATGTTGCTATTTGTCCATGGAATACATGTTTCTGCTTTATACTGAAAAGGTTATGTGATATCAAGGATTATGCACTAGCTGAGTATTAAAACATTGGTGAAAAGCTGATGCAGCTGAAGCCAACAAAAAAAAAATTGTGAACTTTCAAGGGTTAGCATTTCACATATGTGAAATCATTTGTGTGCTCTATAAAAATTGCAGAAAAGCCTGTTATTTATTAGGGAACATTATTAGGGAATGTGTCCAGAGGAGAGCTACCAAGCTCATGAGGGGCTTAGAGAACAAGTCGTATGAGGAGAGGCTGAGGGAGATGGGTATGTTTAGTTTGGAGAAGAGGAGGCTGAGGGGGGACCTCACTGCCCTCTACAACTACCTGAAAGGAGGTTGTAGAGAGGTGGGTGTTGGCCTCTTCTCCTTATTAACTGCTGACAGAACCAGGGGAAATGGTCTGAAGTTGCAGCAGGGGAGGTTTAGATTGGATATTAGGAAGAAATTCTTTACAGAGTGGTGAGGCACTGGAACAGCCTTCCCAGGGAGGTGGTTGAGTCAACATCCCTGGAGGTATTTAAGAAAAAAGTTGACATGGTGCCTCACTACATGCTCTAGGGGCAGGCATGTAGGGGGTTATTTTGTGTTGGTTTTTGGTGTGGTGTGGTTTTGTTTTATTTGTTTGTTTGATTGTTTGTTTGTTTCTTTTTAGTGGTCAGGTATTTAGGTGTTCTTTATTCCTGTAGGTATGGTTGGACTCGGTGATCTCCAAGGTCCTTTCCAACCACAATTATTCTGTGATTCTGTGTTAGTGAGGAAAAGTAGTTGTACCATAGAAGTCTTCACTAATGCTACCCAAGAAGAAATCCATTTTATTTCTCCACCAAAAAGAAAAGGGGAGGAGGAAAAAAAACAACAAACCAAAAAAAACCCATTCAGGCATGTAGCACTGGGAACTGATATGAGTTGCCATCAGGTGGATTGATGCTTTGTAAGTCATATTTTTTAAGACCTGTTGGATTTTCAGATGTTTGAGTTTTATAGGAATCATAACTAAGCTTCTAATTGGAAGACAGCTGTAATCCTCTCAAAAATTTTAGGATAAAGATGTGGAAAAAGTTTACTGTTTTAGAGAATGAGCTCCATGTCTGTCTTGCCTTAAAACTGGTCATCTGTAGTCGTGAATGCATGTCATTACTGGCTCTGAAATTAAGTTTTCCTAATTGCTGAGGTTGCTCATTAGTTCTTTAATTCTAAGGATAAGAGTTCAAACAAGATTAGGTCATAAGTGAAAATTAGTTTGTAAGTTGTAACATACCTGCTGTGAGTGATGGCTTTTTGTTTTGCTGTCTGTTACTGCCAGCTTGTGGAAAGTGAAGAATACCTATAGCACTCGGTATGGTTATTGGACTGTACAGATACTCAGCACTTACCAGGTGTGGGTGTTACAGAAATGGCTATTTTAAATCTGTGACTGTTGTCTTGTCATCTTGCCCATAGTGGTTTGTGAAAGAGGCTGAGGAAATGAAATTAAATTAATGTCTGCTATGTGTTAGCCTTTGTGTGGTGTAACCAAAGCAATTCCATGCTTCTACTGACAAAATTGAAAGGGTCTAAACTGTGACAAAGGGCCATTGAAAGTGTCAGCTAGCAGAGGCATTAGTAAGCAGTTTGGAACTGCTTGAAATGCCTCTGGTTAATTTCCTATAATAAAATGTAGACTTTTGGAATGATTTTCTAATGGTGCTTTGTTATGCTAATCCTCTTCATTTTTGTATGTGTATTATCTATCATCACTAGTATGCTTCTCAGCTTTGAGTATTTTCTGCCCCTAGAGACATAAATTAGAGAACTTGGAGAAGTCCATATGACCCATATCTTCTATAATACTGTAAATCATAACTCTAATTTTCTCATTTCTATTTGCCCTTACAAATAGAATAAGTTCCCTGACCTTTGTGACCACCAGTCTGCTTCTCCTCTTATCAAACCAGCCCGAGTACCTGTAGAAACTTGCTAATGCCTGGCAAAACAAGATCGGATTGCTGAGTTTTCTTTCTTGCTTGTTACAAAACCAGGAAATAATACCTCCCTCAGACTAGTAAATAATTTGTCTACCCTTGGGTATCACTTGACACTTTGGCTTAATGTAAAGTATTTAAGAGCACAGATTACGTGTAAGTTTTATATAGTGTAACAGTAGCTTGATCCTAGAAAAGGATCTAGGTGTTACCACAATAGAAATTGTAACAATAGGTAGTATTTTTGTTATAGAGGACACACATTCAAAAGTATAAGCATTTCTATTGTTTGGGTTTTTTTGTTGGTGGTTTTTTTCTTTGGTTGGTTGCTGTTGTGGTTTTGGGTTTGCTTGTTTTGGTGTTTGTTGGTTTTGTTTGTTTGGTTGGTTTTTTTGTCTGGTGTTAAAATATTACAGTTGCTTTTCCTTTTGTCCTGAATTGCTTAATCTCCACAGCAATAGTAGGTCTAGCTATTTTTCTCTTTTCCTTTAGCCAATTTTTAGCTGGAGATAGAGCATGAAAGGTACCTACTGATACCAACTTAGCCCTTTACCCTAGGACATCTTTAGTTCAGAACAGTACCAGAATTTCCAATTTCCAAATTTATAGCAGTTTTGGTTTAGAGAAGTGTTAACTGCTGCTATCTCATTGTATGCACTTGTAATTCTTTTATCTGACAACAGAATTTAGTGTACAGACCTTTATCTTAACTCAAAGGAAAGATGTGTAGACAGTGGGCCTGTAGAAATGAGACAGATATGGTTACATTCTGTGTTTATTTTGAAAGTATGCATGCAGTTACAGGGATTGCTGACTGTAGTTGCAGTTTAGTACATCAATTTTGGGAAGAGGTGATTTTATACTACCTTGATGATACTTAGTTACTTGAATCTGATTTTATTTATTAAGCTCTCCACATTCACAAATCAATGCAAGTATAGTTGTTTTCACCTACTACAGGCACCTAGGACTGCTTTCTCCACAGTCTTTTGCTTTCTGTCAGAGACAAGATGTTGCACTGACTGAACTTTTCCAGCCTTTGCCTGTGCAGTTACCTACATCTGTAGTAACCTGTTGATCTATACCTCGTCTTAATTATTTTGGGAGAGGGTTAAAATATTTTGCCAAAATACAAGGCCATCAGTGGAAGTCTATAGTTTTCATGACAAATTTTTGACATTTCTGGTAAACCAAGGCTTCTGTAGGATCTGGCAGGCCAAAGATCCATAGTCACAAGACAAGGGACAACTCTAAGCTTGGGCACTCAGTACTAGGACTTTTTCTCTACTACTCACATCAGGAAGGAAGAAAACTACCAGGACTGCCCTGTGTTGGGGAGGAAAGAATGCAAGATATCTTTTGTTTTGAAAGACCTTACTTCAGAATTTTCTTTCCATAGAAATGTTATATTTTTCTATTTTCTTTTTTCCACTGGCCTTAAAAAATTTGGAATATGAAACTTTATTATAGAATAGAATTTCTGAGCTTTGGTGGTGAGAAATGTTACCTCTGAATCATTTTAGATTGCCTATGCTCTACATGCTTCTCATTATCTTAATTAATTATGTGGCATCACAGAAGTGGGTCCTGTGTGCTTAGTCTTGCTTTTGTTTGTTTTTCCATGTTATGTGTGTAGTTACAGCAAGTATTTGGGACATGTGAGAAAAAGAAAAAGATCAAAATGGAATTAACATACAGCCAGTTGGACTATGAGGGTTGCAAGGATAGTTAAGACTAATGAATCTATATTAGGATGGAACTGCAATTACAGTTATGCTTCACAACAAAGTGATGTTTGCTTAATAGTAGAAACTTGCTGGAGAGTGTGAAGTAGTAAGGTGAGAAGGGGAAGGTTTATATGGTGAAGTACAATGTACAAAATAAACTTTACAGACATAGTAGATATTTATATTTGCATTATTCCATGCCAATTCTATTTAAAAGAATGTATCTTTTAAAAGTGCTGTCATAATTACCTTATATAGATGCTACAATGTGGCTGGCTTATTTCTTTCATACATGGCACTGTATCTTTTAACTAAAGAGATTTTTGTAATTTATTTCAGGTAATAATCATATGAAAGAAGAAAATTATGGTGCTGCAGTGGATTGTTATACTAGGGCTATCAAACTGGATCCAAACAATGCAGTCTATTACTGCAACAGGTAAAAACTAAATAATTCACACTTTTCATTCCCGAGCTTCATTAACATTATTTTAGAGATAAACTGTGAAGTAGATCAAGACAACATGAGACTAGAAACCGCCACTATTCAGAAACTTGTCAGGTTGAATTTGTTAAAAGATCTAAAGCAGAAGTGAGCTCATTCACCATATCTGTATCAGTTAAAGGTGTAATATAGGCTTTAAAATTACTTGTAACATTTGAGATCAGGTTTTTGTGAGTTATGTTGTCCATATTAAATCATTTACAGGCTGTGATTCCCAGTCTGTTGAGAGTAGTAAGAGCTGGTTTTTCTGGTGTTCTAGTGACTCAGATGCCATTTTTATCTCCCCTAGTATTGACTTTCCCTGGAAAAAATATCAGTGAGGGAATACCATTTTTAAGATTTCAAGCATTGTATAAACAGCTTTTTTATGCATGGCTTGTTGAAAAATAACAAGGCTGTTGTTGTAGTTGCATTGTGTTATCTATTTTTTCACCATAGTGAAGATGTAGTGACATGGGAGCAGGTGAAGTCTGGCAGGGCATTTCAACGAAGAAGCAGAAGTAAGCTCTTTCAGTTTACTTCCCAGAAGTCCAGCTTACGAGCAAAGGCAGCTTAGTCTATGAGCCCTTCTGGAGCTGGCCTGCCTCTAGAGCCACTCAGCCCTACACTCATCAGTGCCTCTGTTATCATAGGGATATATTAAGTGCTGTCAGTCTGGCCTTGTGGCACTGTACCCAGTGGACTTCCCTATTTTTGGAGCTGTGCTTCCATTACTCCAGAGTTGAGGTTGTGATAAATAAAAGTGAAAGATTCAGTGTGTTGTGGAAAGCATAAAGAGAAAGGAAACGTGCAGTTTACCAGTATGTTACATCTTTAAGATGACACATCAAAGTGTAAATGATTTATTTTCCCAAAGAAAACAGATCACATAAGTAATTTTAGTTACAAAATGGAAACATAAGACCAGATTCAAAAGCCTCCCAGAATCTGCAAGTTTCCTCAGCAGAATGGGCTTAAGTACCAAATCTGTAATTGACAGGAGTAGAAATACTTCATTCTGTGCATTACATTATCACATAATTTGTGAGGATCAAAGTGAATCTTGATGTCAGGAAGCATAGTATTATATGAAGTTATTTACAAGAAGACAGGCAGATGCTTGGAGTTTCATGGGTGATGCAGTATTTGAATAAATATAAGGCTTATCTTTCTTAAGCTAGTTTGGGAGCAATGGAGATGTATTGCCTTCGACTGTATTGTTTTTTACTCACAGCAGTGAGAAAAAGAGAGAGCTGAGATGCCTTTGAAGTTTTAACTGGCCATATAAATTTTTTTGTAAACACAGAAAAAAACCCATTTTTCTGTTCAAACACATGAAAATAATAAACATTGTTCCTAGCTTTTATCTATACATCTTCACTGGCATCTGGAGTTGGACAACTGTTAAGCAGCCTAAACATTGTATAACATACATAACTGGCACCATTCAGAAGAGATTGCAAGCAAAGAGAAAAAACATTTGGAGGTTATTACAGGAGAAAGGATTGAATGTAGTGATGATGATTGTAGTGTTCTTAAAAAAAAATTTAGCATTCTTTAAAAAAGAAGAATGCATTATGCTATGGAAATATTGTAATTTCTACAATAGTTTTTTAATTGAGGAAGAATGAACTAGAGGTTTTTGAGACCTTTCAAACTGGGGATCTTTTTGTTATTAGTCTGTTCCGGTTTCATTTTTAAATTGGGGAAGTAATTTATTTTATTGTATAGAAGCCCACAACATTTAGTATTTCTCTGCTGCAGAGGTGAGATTGTAATCTAGTAATTCAGAGATTATTGAGAAGCATTATCTCTATTTAACTGCAAGCATGAGTTGCCTGCTAAAAAACAGAGCAGGGAAAAATCACCACATTCCCTTGAAAGGCAGTAAAGCTATACTTCTTGCTGGAAAAAGCCAATTGTATAAAATACTTCTCCAATGATTTTGTGTAAACTACCACTTAAGAGTTTCACTTCTTGTAGTAGGTTTTATGATGTATTTTGTGCATAGTCACATGCATATCTAAAACAGTTCTTTAGAACTGTTTAGCCTTTATGTCCTCAAAGGTGAGTGTGTGTTACTCAAAGCTCTGGTCTAGCAATGCACTTAAGTACATACTCAATTCAGAACTTTTGCTTGTCCTACTTAGTTAAAGAAAGCTGAGACATTGCCTAAATAGTGAAAGAAAAGTCAGAAAAGTCTGAAGTTAATCACGGACATGTGAATATCTAAGCTTGGTTGATTTTTTTTTTTTTTTTTCTTGTGTTTTTGATAAAACTCTTTCCTTTCCCTTCCATCTTCCTCTTAGGGCTGCTGCTCAAAGTAAGCTCAACAACTACAGTGAAGCAATAAAGGACTGTGAGCGCGCCATAGCAATAGATCCAAAGTACAGCAAAGCATACGGGAGAATGGGGTAAGCTAACAGAAATCTGAACAATACTGAAGACCTGACCCAAGTGTAAACCACCACAGATTTCTTGAAATAGGTGGACCTAGGTTGTTTTACTTAACTGATATTCTTGCTCCAAAAGTGTAGCAGTTTTCTGAAGATGACCCTATCAGGCTGTCAGCTCAAAGTTTTATATATATATATGGTTGATCTTTTTCATATCAGATTTCATCAGTTTGCATTTTTTTTTCTTTACAGACTTTGCAAATTTAGTTTAGTAAGTCATGATTTGTTGGGGATTTTTACCTCCTACATAGTTATGAGTAATCAAAATTCTGCAGTTGGAACAGTGAAACTGTTAATGATGCTGTCAGAGAACAGAACCCTAAAAGTACTAGGGCTTCACCCTAGCAGGAATAGAGGCTTATTTTTTCTATTCAGTAGGTCTTTGGAAGCAGATTTTTTAGCATGACTAAACTATGTCCATTTGATAGTTTTTCTCATTCACATCTGAGACATTAACAGCATAGCCTCTTTAGGTGGTGGGTCTGATTAAGTGCTCTCTGAAAAAAATGTGAGGAATATTCTGAATGGGATATCTACTTGAGTTAAGGGACATTATTCCAAGATGTCTAGCTTTGCAGTTTTACTAACCAAACACATTGTGGGTGTGGGCTGGATTCTGCATAAGGCTCTTGAGGTTATATCTATACTAGCAAATTAAAAAATGCTTGGGATTATTCATGATTCATTGGCACAAAATGGCCGTAGTCCATGTTATTAAAATCTGGTTTGAAGTGTGGAGTGGCCTCATCCAACCTGCCTGTTGCTAAACTGTGTTGGCCTGTGTTAAATTTTGAACCATGCCCCAAAATTGTCTGTGATAATGCTTGTTGGCTTGGGACAAAACCATGCCAGGGAGCATTTACTTAAGATCAAAGATGATGGATTGTATCACTTGTAAAATAAACTGTATCGTGGAAATTTTTCTAATACAAATGAAGCCTGACTGGCTATTGGGATGATTAATTAACTTTGAAATTTTAGGGACTGTTGAATTGCTTTTGTCCTATTTTACTCTCTTTAGATTGTTTCTTCATATAGCACAACCTGAGATACCCTGATTTCAGTGAGATGGAGGGAAGCTGCAGGCTGATTTAATTGGAAATTGGAGGTTATTTTAGAGTTTTGGGTGTAAGACCACTGTGCCTTTTGATACACAATGTAAGTGGGATCATTCTTGGGCAATCTTTTTTTTTTTTTTTTTTAAATTGTCTGGTTGTTTTCCTAGATATGTTTTTAGCTACAAGGCATTGCTTAACTCAGCAGATGGATATTTGGCATAGGCTGAATAAAGAAAGAGTGCTTGTTTAGTAATAACTGAAAAGATAGGTACAGAAACCACCTTCTCAACAAAACCCCTTTGAGAAAGACGTGGTTTTTAATTGCATTATGCAGGCATCTGTTTTTCTCAGAATTTGACAAAACTTTTTGTATGTCACAGAAAGATAAAGAAATGCCACAGAAATATGCAGATGAGAGCCATGTAGACAGTGATACTTCCAGCATAACCCTAAGAGAGCACTTGTCTGGGTAGGAATTGTAAGCAAAGAAATTGTCACTCGCTGTTCTGAACTGTACTGCGTTCCAAGAAGTAGAATTTTACATTCTTTGTAAAAAACCCCATGATTGCATCACAGAAATACTGGGCTGCATTTCTTGGCTGGTCAGAAACTATTTTGACCAGTTAATGGGCTAAAAGGAAGAATGTTTCTTATGGGAATAATGGTGTTAAGAGGGGAAACATTAGTATTGCATGGGTTCCTCCAGGAGCACTCCTGGAAACTCCTGGCATTTCTGAGTTCATCATCACTAAGAGTGATGACTGTGATGGATGTATCTAACACACTGAGCTCTTTTGCCCAAGATAGGAGACTAAGGTCTGTTAGTGGGCATTGGCACAGACTTATCAACCCAGTCTGTGTAGCAAAGCACATGCCAGAGGGGGACTGGAGTACCAAATAGCTGAATGTGAGGTAGACAGCTCTTTCACAAAATGCAGAAAAGATCACTTTACATCTGTGATCAGTATAAATTGAAAATACAGTATAAGCTGGAATTGAAACTGCAACCAAATGGACTTCTGGAATAGCTCAAAGAAAGATGTTATTTTAAATATAGTAATTTAATTTGGAAACAAATCCTGTTTCTAAAGGAGTACATCTGTCCTGTGCCCTCCTGAGCTGCTGGAGAAGAACTTTTTTCAGAACATTAAACAGACTTCCCTGATACAAGGTTTCTTACAGCATCTTGCAGGTGTTACTACTATCCTGTATAAGCCATTTGTCAAGCTGTCAAAGAAGATCGAAAGGAGAGCTGTGCACTGATTCCAAGACAAAAATCTATTATACTGAAACTTGTGGTTCCAGTATTTTGTTTCTTGAAGCTGCAGAACTCATGTTAAAAGTATATCTTCACCCTACTTAACCATGTACCATTTTGAATAATCTCTTGGATCTAAAGGACTGCAGGAAACAGAGGAATTCCTGAGCTTATACAAAAAGTCATGGATGCTGGATCCAGCTTGTGCTGTCAAATACAGACTACATGACTTGATGATGACAAGGAGTTTTTAATGAAGCCTGTATATGTATGGAACAGACAATGCAAGATGAGTTCCCGAGGGATCACCTCTTCTGCAAAACAAGTGCTTACACTAAGCAGTAGTAGCACAATAGCAGAATTTGCTTTAATTAGTACTTAGGCTAAAGATTAATTGTGCGATAATATTTTACTTAGAAAATGTATCATTATCTTTTGATGGTCATTTATATTCTACCCATTTCTTTATTTCACATTAGGTTGGCTCTCACATCAGTGAATAAATATGAAGAAGCAGTTGCCATTTACCAAAAAGCACTGGATCTTGATCCAGAGAATGACTCTTACAAGTCAAACTTGAAAATAGCAGAACAGAAACTAAGAGACATGTCCAGTCCTGTAAGTTAGCTCTGTATCTATTTCTTTACAATAGTTTTAATTGGGATTTTGTAGGTTAACCTTTCTTCAATTGTAATTTGTTTGCAGACTGGAACTGGACTGAGTTTTGACATGGCAAGCTTGATAAACAATCCTGCCTTCATTAGTATGGTGAGTATATTTCAAACTTTACACTATACTGTTTTTAAAACTGAAGTTTTGAGAACAACTCTTTAATAGCATGAACAGTTTTAATGCTTATTATAATGGCAGTGGTTTCATTATACTGAATTTAAACTTGAAGTCATTTTACATACAAAACAAGAAGGAAGCGTATATCTTTTATAGTGCCAATCTCATCACCCAGCCTGTATTTGTGTTTGGAATTGCCCTGCCACAGGTGCAGGACCTTGCAGTTAGCCTTGTTGAGTTTGATGAGGTGGGCACAGACCCATCTCTCCAGCCTGTCAAGGTCCCTCTGGATGGCATCCCGTCCCTCCAGCATGTCAACCACACCACACAGCTTGGTGTCATCAACAAACTTGCTGAGGGTGCCTTGATCTGACTGTTCCTATTGCCAACAAAGATGTTAGCACCAGTCCCAGTAACAATCCCCAAGGGACTGCACTTGTCATAGGTCTGCATTTGGACATTGAGTCATCAATCACAACTCTTTGAGAGCGGCCATCTAGCCAATTCCTTACCCATAAAGTGGTCCATCCATCAAATGCATGTCCTTCCAATTTACAGGATGCAATTGTTGTGCAGGACAATGTTGAATGCTTTCCGCAGGTCCAGGAAGATGACATGAGTTGCTTTTCCCTTATCCACTGATGCCATGACATCATAAAAAGCCACCAGATTTGTTAGGCAGGATTTGCCCTTTGTGAACCCACGTCAGTTGCCACCAACCACCTCCTCAATTTCCATGTGCCCTAGCAGAGTTTTCAGGAGGGTCTGCTCCATTATCTTGCGAGGCACTGAGGTGAGACTGACTGACCATGTAGTTCCTTGGGTCTTCCTTACCTCCCTTTTTGACAAATGGGGATTATGTTTCCCCTTTTCCAGTCAGTGTGAACTTCACCAGACCTCCATGACTTTTCAGATACGTAAAGTGGCTTTGCAACTTCATCCACTAGTTCCCTCAGGACCCGCGGATGGATCTCGTCCAGTCCCATGGACTTTTGCACCTTCGGGTTCATTAGATGGTCTCGAACCTGATCTTCACTTACAGTGGGTGGATCTTCCTTCTCCCAGTCCCTGCCTTCAGCTTCTGTATCTTGGGTGATGCAGCAAGAACCCTTGCTGGTGAAGACAGAGGCAAAAAGTCATTGAATACCTCATCCTTCTCCATATCCCTTGTGAGCAGATCATCCATCCTTCCTTCTTTGTAGTGCTCCCAGTCTACCCATCCTTGCATCCATGCTGTGTAGATTCTCTTTTTGCCTTTAAGTGTGCCCAGGATCTCCTTTATTGGGATTCTTTCCCCTCCAGGGCTTCATTCCATGGTACTCTGCCAAGCAGATCCCTGAAAAGGTTAAAATCGGCTCTCCTGAAGTTCAGGGTGGTGAGCTTGCTGCACACCCTCCTTGGTCCCCTGAGGATTTTGAAAATACAAATCTTTCTCCAAAAAGCCCAATAGAAAACCTTTGTCCTTGGAAGTCTTAATTAATTTTTTTTTTTTTTGGTAGTGGGGTTTTATGTTTTATGCTGTCTTACCATATTTTTCATGTTTGAATCTGTAACCACTATTTTTTGTTTCATATGTGACATTGTTTCGGCTTCATATCTTTAAAATGCAGTCCTGTAATGATTCTTTATGCTGGGAACTATACATCTCTGTGCACATAAACTTAGCTTAATTTTTGTATTAAAATACAGAAGATAGCATGTGGGGTTTTCTTTGTGTGTTTTTTTGGTTTGTTTGTTTGTTTTTGTGGGGGGGGTTTGTGGTTTTTTTGTGGTTTTTTTAGTTGGTTGGGGTTCTTTTGTGTTTTTGTTTGTTAGGTTTGTTGTTGTTGTTTGGTTGTTTGGTTGGTTTTGTTTTTTGGTTTTTTCCACATTTTCCTCAGTGATACCTCAGTACTATATGTGTTAAAATTTTAGCTATATATTTTCTATTCTAGGCAGCAAGCTTAATGCAGAATCCTCAAGTTCAACAACTGTAAGTATAAAAGTGGAGTATCATTAAAACAAATGTCCTTAAGGATTTGAATTAATAAGACAAAAGGTTGACATTTTGCTTACTGCAAATAAAAATACTGCAGTTTCTTCCTCTTGCAGCTTGTTTCACCCCAGAAATTCAAAAAAGAACTACTGTTTATTACTTACTCTAAAGGTGCCTGCATACCCCAATGCCAACACTGTGCTAACTGTTCCAGGATGTCTGGAATGATGTCAAATGCCATTGGTGGCCCTGCTGCAGGTGTTGGTGGCCTGTCAGATTTGTCCAGCCTGATCCATGCGTAAGTAACAATTGAATAATTTTAACTGTAACATTTGTAGAACCATCATTGTGTAACATCTGTTTAAAAGGGATAGCATCAGGCCAATTATACTGTGGCCTGTCCCCATTGTATGCATGATTATTATTAAAACTAAGAACTTCAAGACTTATCTTCCACTGTTTGTTTGCTTTGTACATTTTCCATAAGCTGGAATGACTTGAACTGTGTACTCAGTTTCACTTTCTGGTTCTCATATACTGTTTACTTTTCTAAACGCCACTTACTATATATGCTTCTTTAAATCCTTAAGTATGCCTACACATGCTTCCAAATGGTGTTCATAAATTTTCTACCTGATATCCCAGACACTAGTTAGAAAAGCTACAGGTTTACTCAGCAGCAAGTTCTACTCTGGCATCCTTGCAGTTGCATTAGGAAGGCTTAAAACTCAGTATGAGTAGCAGCTTTTCAAAAACTGAGGACCCAAGCCTTTCATAGTATAATAATGATAATCCACCTGAAGAGTCTACACAAAAACATACCATTTGCTTATATGGCAAGACCTCTACAAGGGCACATAATTTTACTTTATTTCAGCATTCTAGCCTCTTTCAAACTATTTTTGCCCCTTCAGGACAAAAGTAATTTGTAATTCACATCACAGAGAGGAATGTGCCACCGCAAAAGCAAGGGCTGTTTTCATAAAAACCATGCACTACACCTATATTCATGAAAATGGTGGCTTTCCTTCAACTTGCAGTTTGGTTTAAAGGAGTCTTGGTAATTTACTACTTGTGCAAAATACAGAAGTCACAGAGAAGCCAAGTAAGGCTATTCATGTAATGGGAAGTTCTACTTAGGTGCTTTTTCTAGTAAACCAGTGTTATGCTTGTCTTATATGGAACTAATGTCACCTGTTAACTCTTAAGCCACAACTCTTAATGAGATGGATCTGTCTTTAATTACTTCAGTCCTACAAGACATAAAGGTGTACTTGTATGGTTACTTTCTACAAATGCTGTCTTGCTTGCCAGTGCAAGCTGGTGGCCACACACTGTATTTCTGGAAAAGTTAATACAAGGTTTCATTTCTTCTACAATAACTACAGAGTAGTTATCTTAAAACAACTGGAATGGATCCTCTCAAAAAGAAGGGAGCAAAATCACTGTGGCAGTTTTGTTGCTAAGTTTTAGTTTTACCAAATAAGGAAATACATTTTCCTCCACGTTATCAAGTAGGAGTCCTAAAGAATGCAAATTAAGCCTGTTTGGAGACACTTCAAATAGATAAAGTCATAATACTACATGTATCTTAAGGCTATGCAGCAAGTTATTATTAGTCTTAACTTTCATATAATGCACCTCTCAGTTGTATTGGGCTATCATGTTTTCTTTGGAAGGCTTCTTGTCTTCTTTTTTTTTTTTCACTTCTTGATTTACTTAAAATTGTTCAACACAGGGGGCAGCAGTTTGCACAACAGATACAGCAGCAGAATCCAGAGCTTATTGAGCAACTGAGAAATCATGTCCGGAGCAGATCTTTCAGTGGCAGCACTGAAGACCATTCCTGACTTAGAGGCACGTGAATTGGAATGGCATATAGCCCCAGTATGCATACCATAGTTAGTAGCAAAAGCACCATTGTAACTCTTCTGCTTGAATAGAAGACAGGAAATTCTTTGTGTGTGTTTGCAAATAAGAATAAATCTGTTAAACAGATCTACTGCACATAACTTGGAAGATATCACTTATGTATAGTCCTCTGAAAATTAATACACTAAACAGGTGGTTTATTAAAATCCCTGAATACAAGTCATTTTCAGTATGTGCATTAGATTGATCTCCAGGGCTGTTGAGGGGGGAGGAGTTTTAAAGTGGGCTGATCTTGCATAACAGCTTAATTCTAAAATCCTAGTGTAAAAGACACGTTATTCTTATGGTGAAATCATTATGGCTGTACACCCTGACAAAAATGAAACAGTAAGTCCATCTGATGCGCCCTTTCTTAATGAGCATAAATCCATGTTGGAGTATAGAGTGTACTTAAAACTAATGCTTGAAAACTGTGTTTCTTTAGGTCTGTGGAGTGGCCATCATTAGTAATGTGAAATATTTTTCAGCTTCAGGGGGCAGAAAGGAGGGAGATGATTGCATCTGAAGGAGTACCACAAATTGTAGAGAAAGAGAAGGCTCTAATCCTGAGTAGGATGATACACAGAAACCAAAACAGAATTTGTGTTAGGAAATAATATTAAGAAGTTTTAGGCTTTTCTACTATTATGTGTATGCACCATGGTAGCCCTGGAGGTCAGCATTATGACACTATTTTCATAAGCATGGCAAACTGTATGTATG
Organism: Megaceryle torquata; assembly: GCA_024611175.1. Taxonomy (NCBI): domain Eukaryota; kingdom Metazoa; phylum Chordata; class Aves; order Coraciiformes; family Cerylidae; genus Megaceryle; species Megaceryle torquata. The sequence goes on along the minus strand of JANIJG010022029.1, from coordinate 30,209 downwards.
CAGTATTTAACATAAGCTTAAACTTCTTAATTGTAATAAGCTAAAAACTGATCCTGTGGCTGTACAAATAACTAGTACTGAAACTTTATCTGAAAATAACTTTGAGAGGATTATCCTGCTGTTCTTGTGTGTTAAATCACTGGTTTAAGCAACTAACGGTTTTTATTTTAAATTTCATTATACACATCTGTCTTAAGTGACGATCAAGACAAATATTTTTCCACTTCATAGCATTTCTGTCCCTACCTTTGCTTTTCTTGTTCAGTTTATCTTACTCTTTCAGACACTACTGTTTTTCTGTATTTTTATTATCTTAACTTTTTTCATTCTGCTTACTATTCACACTTTCTGGTACAAAATGCTTGTTTTTACTCGTTTTACTCTCAACACTCGCACTTTCCTCGTTGTATATCCCAACTAATTAGGAATCAAGGCAGGCTTCTCAAAGACAAAGTGATCTCTGCTGGCCAGTTAGACTGGAGAAAGTACATGGAGGAGTAACCGTAGACTCACAGATAGAGAAATACACAGGAAGCCCTGGACCTCAGACATTAGATCCAATTAATCTTGTGGTCAAAAAAAGAAAAAAAAAAAAAAGAGAGAGAGAGAGCATCTCAAGCAGAAGGAATTGCAAAGAATTGGACAAAACAGGAAATCTGTATTACCATCTGTTGAATAATGAGGTAAAGCTTAACAGAGCAACTAAAGCAACTTTAAGACATTTCATACTTTATTCAATAGAGCTTGCATCTACACAGCATTAAAACACTTTTTAAAATTCTCTCTATATGTTGTAGTAGCTGGCTTTTTGAGGCTGTAGAGATACCTGTGCTTTACATTAAATATATTTCCAAGTAACAGCTTCTGATTTAACATTTGGTGACAAAGAAGAAAATCCTTAACAGCATTTTTTTTCAGATCTAGTTTAGATCTTGAATATAACCCATTTATGAAAACTACTACTAAAGTTCAGCTACATTTAATAGGACAGGATACCATTTACAAGAAAGACTGATGGAGGCTGTAGGTGGGCTACAACTATTGTACAAACATTGCTTGGAGTAGTGTGCTGGGTAGAGAAGCATTGCTCCTAGTTCATCTCTCGTTAAACTTCACAGTTCCTCTTAATTCTCATTCCTGTTTTCAGCTGCTCAAAGTGAGTTTTACTAACTTTAATAAGGAGAACCAATAAATCCAGAGTGGACTGGACAGCAGCCCCCTATCTCTCACACTCAAGTTATGCTTACTTTTAGTGATTTAGTGGCAACATGCCAGTGCCGAGTTACCAATTGGAGTTGATGATCTTGAAGATCTCTTCCAACCAAAGTGAATATCATTCTACTTTGACAGCAGTCTTCACGCTGTCAGTTACTTTTCTACTTTAAGACAGAGAGAGTGTCAAGAGCTGCTAGAGAGATACTTAAGAACTACAAAATACAATAATGTTCAAAAGACTGGCTGTAGAATTTGTTATGGGAGAGCTAGTCCCAAGGTTAAACGGAAAGAAGCATGGGTTAGTTACCGAACACTACCCTTGAAATTAGTAGTAACTCATTTCACATACTACAGTATTCTCATGTTTTAGGTTTTACTCCAGTAGAGATATGTAAGTATTTATTACAATGTTGATGGCATTAGCTAACCCTGGAGGAATGTGCTACAACTGGCACAATACTTACTTTGTAAACATTCTTTCTTTCTTGTATATTAACAGAAAGGGCTTTACAGCCTACATAAAACCAGTGAAACCAATAACAGGAGCTGTCATTACATACTTTTCCATTGGAACCAGGAAAAGAAGGCTCACTTATGCTAAAGTCTGTTTTGCCTTGAATAGGCTATATTGTTTCACAGAGTCATACAATGTGTGTAATGACAGGGTGAGGGCGGAATCTTTTCCTGTGTAATAACTGCACTTTATTTTGCACTAAAATTTTTCATCTTGCTATATCAAGTAGTAAACCACAGTGCCCGTAAATACTGCTTTAATTTAAGGTTAATTGCATTTTATCATTCAACTGAACAATTATGCACTTATCACCAAATTAGTTTAGTATCATTACTGTTACATCAGCATAAAAGTGTGATGATTGTTAGAGAATAAAATGTTTTGCACTCAAATTGTAAACTCCTATAATGTACTTGCATGGAAGCATATTCTTCTAATTATGCCTGATCATAAAGACACATAAGTAATGAAATATTAAGCTGAGAGATTCAGTTGCACTTGTGGTTTTGTAACAAGGACAAAGTAAAATCACTCATGCATTCTGAAAAGAACTAAGCCTGCAGCTTTGAATTCATACACTGTTTCAGGGCTACAGTCATACTGGCAAAATGCAGCTTGTCTGCTATTTCTGTTATCTTTCCTACCTCTTATTATCATATGGTTACATCTTCAACTTGTGTCAGTTTAACTTGACAATAGATTATAATAAAGTTATTTACATTTTTTGTCTGTATAGTTCTGTTTTTTTCTGTTTAGTGTGGGTATATCTAGAGTAACAAGTAAATTGCATACTTTAAAATACTATATGTTGGTTGCTCTGCATTTTATTAGAGGTGCAGGATGCAGTTTTAATATCACCCCTCTGTGTCCCCTTCCCCCCCCCCCATATGGACTCAGTCCCTCAATTTAGTAAGATAGTCCAAATTAATCCAATATTTTAATGTTGAATTCTACACTTAAAGGTTTCATTCACAGGAAAGCCACAACTAACAAAGGTTGCCAACTGCCACTATGGTAGCTGAGAAATATGATAATCTGTGGAGTAACATCTTTAGCGCTTGTTTAACTGGTTAAACTACAGAAGCCAGTCACCATTTTCTGTATTAATTGGCTGCCTTTGTCTGACCTTAGATATTTTGGCCAAAAACATTTCCATCTTTTATGAAAACAAAGCTAGGGAAAAGTATACTTCAGCATGTTACCAAGCCCCCTGTTCCTTCCTGCATATGCTTTGGAGCAGCCATGGAGCATTTTTTCCTCATTTCCTTCAAAAAAAATCTACTTTAAAGCCTCTGGGATGGGAAGAATAATTTGCACCACCTCAGTTTAACAACAACAACAAAAAATGCTGAGTTCTGCTATTTTAGTTTACAGTTCATACTAACTGGGAAACACACCTGTTTACAGCATGTCCTGTATTGCAGGGATGTACAACTCTGCAGAAGACTGCAGCTAACTGGGACAGATTTGCTGTGTTACTCCTTTCCAAAGGCTGAGCTACAACCAGCACATTATCTGGATGATGCTCCACTTCCTATCTGCTAGTACCTCAACAGTGCCAGCTGCACTCTCATCTCATGCCTTTATCAGGCTCTAGTTCTTACAGCTATGCACGTACCATGAAAATACACTGTCACAGCAGGTACCACAAAGTATTTGTGTTAGGGGGTTTGGATTTTAGTAACTTTTCCTTCAAACTGAAGCAGATTTGTCAGAACTGCAGTTTTAAAAACATTTAGATATTTATAAATTAATTAAAATAACAAAAGTAAGTACAAAAGACTACTATTTGCTATAAATCTCGCCCCCCCCACCACAAGGTGATGTTAATGCAGTATAATTTGCTAGAGCTATGTTTTTTTCAAAGGTTTTATTTTCGGTACATAGAACACACATGCATATTTTGAAAAGATTTTAAAGCATTCAAAAATTTCATAGAAAAATTAAATAAGCATAGTTATGTTTACAGATATATAGGGCTTTGTGGGTTTTGTTGTACACATTCTAATACGATTCAGTTGCATCAGGTTGGTCCAAAGAAAAAAAAAAGCACTGCAGAAAACCAGAATTTTTTCTTCAGCTTTGTTTGACTTCTGAAGAAACTACACAGACTTGGGCAATATCATCATACTCATATGTTCTCTTCAAAAATGTGTCTGTAAGTCTTAAGCCAGAGACACTCTAGAAAGGGAAAACATAACAGTTGTTATTAGAAAGAATTACTAAACTTATAAATCAGCTATTTTGTAACAAAACTACACTGTAAAGACTTACTTGCAGTCCCTGCACTGAAGACAGCAACGTAAGGGCAAGATGGAGGGATGAACTTGGGTGCAGCTTTCCAAGCTGCCTTCCTGAAACTCCACACCAATGGATGGAATTAGTATTGCACATTTCTAAAACCAGATCCATAGTCCTTTCACTGCTGGAGGAAATTGAAAAACAAGAATAAACCTGTGGGCTTTTTGTAAGCAGTCAAGGACCACAGCCTTGATTACCTTAATATTCAAGCATTTATAAATAATCATAAGGCAGCAAGCAAGATTTATTGTGATGTGCAGTAATTCAGTTGCATAGAGCTTTGTCTGACATGAACGTCCTGACTTGGGTTTAGCAATACTGGATGGCATAATACACCTCATATTTTGGATGGAGTACAAGATTCTCCTGAGAAGTAGCTACAGATCAGATACATTCTTTAGTCCCTGGCTTCTAAACTTCCATTTAGAATTACTTCATTTAAATGTAACCCTTTTATAAAGGGCTACTGTAGATCCTAGTGTAAACATGAAGTCAAAATGTGGATAAAGGACATACAAAAGATTACAGTGACAATGGTTAGCAGGCATTGGAATGCTAAAGCAGTGGTGCAGAACTAGTGGTTATATTGGACTAGATACAAATGGCATCATTTATTCTGATAAAATTACCTGTAGTTAAAATAAATTATGTATGCACTCATTTTGTTACTTGATTAAGAACTAAGATGATTTGTGATTTAAGTATAGGGTGCAATCTTAAATGGTATCGCAGCCAGTTCCACAGAATTCCACTACAGATTTTTTGCAGTCTCTTAGTTCAAACAGTTAAGGGAAGGGGCTTTTTTGTTTGTTTTTGTTTATTTTTAAATCACTGTAACACAAAAGATGTGTTTCAATGAGTTTTGTGTTGCTAGAACTCATGGTAAAGACCAGGTTTGAGTTGTTTCAGGATAAAGCACTGAAAAATGAAACAGCCAGAACTTACCCACTCAGGAAAAAGCACAAGAATCACAGGACATCATTACCTGCAATTTGTTATTTTACATGTAATGTCAAAAGGTTCTTCCAAATTTACGGTGTCTGGTATTGTCTCCAAAGAAAGCCTTACATCACCATAACCAGGAGCCTGAGAAGGTACAAAAATGCATATTCTCAGATGTTGGATAGTAAAGCTGAAGTTTTCACTACTCAAGTTTTGATTTAAAGGAATTTGAAGAAAGAAGACTGACTCAGTGTGCTTTTTATTTGTATTCAAATCACAGCAGTGCTCCATCCACTACTGATGATGACGTTCTTGACAGGTTTAACAATTCAGACAAGGATTATCTTTATTACTAAGTTTTTCAGATAATTCAGATCCTTAAAGTTTGAAAACCCTTTTCTTGCATAAACCCACCACTATTCCACACCCTAAGAATTTGATTGTTCACTTTCCTTGTCATTTCAGTTCTCCAAGCCTCTGCCTAAATAATTAATTGCCACCAGTTAGAAAGTTCGCAAGTCTTCATATCATGTACCTTTCTAATTCTGTCAAAAGCTGAACACATTTTATATGGTCTACTAACAAACCTATAATAAATATCCTAGTTACTACCAACCAGGGCTGATCCAAGATGGTAACCTACAGATAAAAAGCTTTAGATTTTCAGTCTCCACAAATCAGTGATCATAAGGAAAAAAAAAAAAAAACCAAGGTAAAATTTGTCCTGCCTGACAAGGTTTAGTGACATGTGTTCCAATTCTGCTGAAATAAGGATGCTGTAGTAAAAGTTACATTTGCAGCTTGATTAAAAGATACTCCCAAATTGGTCCATAAAGCTAGTGACTTAAAGGTTAGGAACACATTTTAGCCATACACAGTTCATTACAGGCTGAAGACAGGTGACATTTTAGAAAGCGTATTAAATTAGACATTAGAGGGAGCAAAAGGATGTCAGACTGGTTGAGGACCATTAAGTTTGGAACCTTTCGAGAAAGAGAAGTAATTATTCAACTCTGGAAAAAGGCACACATTTTCAGCTGTATTAGGTGACAGGATGGAATCTACTGGAAAAATTATACCCAGTTTCCTAAACAATGTGTAGTAACATAACATTAGACTCTTAGGAAAGATATCTATAAAGGGAAAAAAAACACTTTTGTGTCAACAGTTGGCATACTTAAAGTTGAGGGTTTTTTGTCAATGCTTTTCAGCTTGTCAAGGGGCATTCAGAAAGTTAATTTTATTCTAATCAATGTATTTTGCTACATAGGTTACTTGATTATGGCAATTCAAGTGCACAAACCATTAAGTTATGTTAAGTGCTGTGAAAAAAGAAAGAGGCATGTTATGTGCCAGAAAACAAATCCCCAATAAATACTGCCATTCACATTATCAAAAGGAACAAGAATGGTTTTCATCAGCTACCATCCCTCAGAATTAGGTTTTTTCCCCACACTTCACTGACCAAATATATTAAGTAGCATTCTTCAATACATACAGAAACGAGTGAATTCAGAATGAGGTTCAGAAAGTAAGCAGCTTAAACTTTTCCTTCATGTCATTATTGAATTGTTCATAGAGTTACCTTAAAAATGGATGCTAAGAACCGAATGGATGCTAAGTAGCCAAATGTTTGTGGGTAAAGTTGAGGAAGGCCAATGAGGCAGATATCCTATTGGGAGTTTGTTACAGACCACCCAACTAGGATGAAGAGGTTGATGAATTGTTCTACAGATAACTGGTAGAAGTCACAAAATCACAAGCCCTTGTTCTTGTGGGGGACCTCAACTTACCAGACATCTGCTGGAAATATAACACAGCAGACAGG
>JANIJG010022029.1:9052-20818 GCA_024611175.1 Megaceryle torquata | reverse complement strand
GACAAATCCTGCTCCTCACTCCCTAGAAAGCCTTCAGCAACGGTTCACAGCCAGCTGTTCCTTCACTGAGCATCGGCCTGAATCTCAACGTACCTTTCCCCTGCTACGTCAACTGTGTTCAGTTCTGCAACATTGTACATCATAGATGGCTCTAAAGAAACCTTCTCCATAAACATTGGAGAGGTAGTGATATTCTGAATCTGAGCTTCCAAAAACACTTCATCAGTCTGAAAAAAACCAAAAGTACAAGCTCATGAATATGTGATTAGTGTTATTAAAAAAGAATAGGCAGTCCTATTCTTAAAAAAAAAAAAAAAGTCACATGTTAAGTTCATGCCTGCAAATCAAATTAATTAATGCAAGAAAAAAACCTTAATCCCAGTAACAATAGGAGCAAAAGTGTTAGTCAACAGGTATCTTGCCAAACAATGGATGTGGGATAATTTCACTATGTTCTAGCTATTGCTTATTTGTAATGCTTCAGGTCATCACTTCCCAAGACTTTCATCAACTCAATAGTGGTTCAAGTTTAAATCCAAATTATTAAAAAAGAAAAAAATAGAATAAATGGTAAGGAACTGCAGTGCACAGTGACATGCCATGCCAGATTACTAGTGCATCAAGCTGTATAAAAAAAAAAAAAGTTTTTCTTTCACTGACGTAAAATAGTTCAGATACATGCTATGAGATTTTATTATTATTCTGAAACACTGTTGTACTGGCTAAAAAGCAAAAAAACAGCCTCTCCTCTCAGTCAGCTGCATCATGCCAATGGTTACTAATATTATATGCATCCAACAATTTAACTAGCGTTCTACATTCAAAACATCCTAGTTCACATATATGTTAAATGAAGCTAATGCCTGAAGATAGTCTCTAAGAACCATTTCTAGTACAGGAATAAAAGCTACAGACTGTTAAACTTGAAAATCTGAAAAAACCCCAAAACATTAGAGGTGTTTTTGCCTCACTAATACTGTGAAATTGCAGACCAGTGAAGTCGCTTTGCATCTCTAAAACTACATGGTAGAATAATTACATAAGAGTCGAGTCTACTAGAGATATCAGCACAAGTGCCAATTACAAAAAAAGAAAAAGAAAAAAAAAGGCTACTGAATCTCTATTTAGAAGACAGTGACTGATTCAGGCAGTTGGACTAGATGATCATTGTAAGTCCCTTCCAGCTGAAATACTCTATTCTATAAATTCAGTTTAGGGATTTCATTATGATAAATAATTGGGTTTTCTTAAAGTATTGTTATGGGGAAGGTGGAAGGAAGCTTACAGTTTCTTTTTAATCAGTGTAAATAAATTACTTAATTATACAAATGGGAGCCCTGCTTGTAAATTACAGATTAAAAGTGGGACAAAGAGTCAAGACATTTTTAGACTCAAAAGGCATTAAGTTAGAAAGAGAAATACAGAGTGGTACTGGAACTGTTTATTGTGCCTTATAAACACATTAAACACAAAACAGATGATAGCATATATAGAGAATAATGAAAACTGCAAGCTCCATAGGTTATGTACACATCTGACACTTGCAGGAGCTAGAAATAATGCCAACTAAAATGTGGCTGTCAGTAATCATTACTACTACCTGACTGGCACTTAAATTGATGTTGTTTATATCCCATAAATCCATTGCGCAAAGTGTCTATTTACCCAAATTTTAGTTGTTTTCAATGCAGCAACCATAGGCAAAAGTTTAGGAAAAGCTAATTTGAAAGGGAAAAGAAAAAACAAGCAGCATAATGAAAAAGCAAGTTAGTTTTGTGTTATTCCTAAGTTGGCTTAATATAATAATAAAAAAAAAATTAAGCACTTCAGAAGAATGCAGTTTATTTCAATAAAAGGCACACTTTAAAGTGAAGAGAGACTTCAGAAGTGTCATACTAACTCATCAACTGTTACATGCAGTTAGAAGTTGAAAAGTGCAGTTCCAGCTAGCGAAAGGAAGGAAGAACATCCAACTGCTGCTCTCTCCTCAAACCCACTGTCTCCACCAACCAGACACAAAAAGCTCTGTCACACCTTGCACAAGCCATGCTGTAGTAAAACTTACATTTCTATGGATCAAAAGCAGGAAATTTTTAAAAGGAATTAACTCCCATTTTCAAATAATTAATTTAGACAAATTTTGGTGAGGTATTTTACAGGAAGACCATCCACAAGCCAGAGTCTGTAATAATCAACTTTTAGTTTCAACAATGGGTATTAAAGAAAGAGCTAACCATTTAAACGATTAGCTGCACATATAAAGATAAGTAAACATCAGTTCATGATACTGCAGAACAAACATTGCTTTTCCATTATGTTTTTAAAAGAATGTCAACAAGCACAGAGACAAATAGGCAATTAAAAAAGCATACATATTTATAAAAAAATAAATAAAAATTACCACAGAACTGAGGTCACTCTAATGGGAAAATAAAAAAAGAACACATTAGAGAAATTAGGGTTAAATGTTAAAGAAAAAGGAAGCTAACTTTCAAACAAAATGCATTTCTGCATTTTTTTTGCACCATCTAAACAAGATAGCATTAGTAAGACAGAAACATAAATAAAAATGGATGCAAACAAAGATGACAACTACATTTCTTCTAAGTTATAGCTAGCATGGTTACATGGTTTACTAGCTTTGCTTCAGAACCAACCCAAAGTAGAACCTAGGGCACACAAGTCACAGATAAGATATGGTAGAACAAACTGACCCAAAAAGAGAGTTAGTTTTTGAGTAAATTTAAAGTTTGTCCTGAATTTAAATCCATGCAATGGATTGTATATGAAATGGAAAATGGTCCTTGTTGTTTCACAGATAATGTGAAGTATCTACATATATAAGGTCTCAAAACAACAATAATGTGGTATTCTAGAAAAGCATAACATAATCAGGAAAAAGTCTTCTTTGAATATCCATCATTCCAAAAATCGGGCTTTAAATGCAAGCTTTGTTTTCTTATGTGTCTGCACAGATGTTTCCCTGTGCATGTTTGCAGGAACAGAACTTTTTACAGAGCCCTTTCCAAGGTACACCTAAGTCTGAGAGACTTTCTATAGACCCAGGCAGGTAATTCAATCTCAGGATTGCAGCAGGCTAGGGTGATAGGGCATGTGTTTAGTGGGCACAAATTTCAGTGATCAACTTGATTTGGATGCTACTGCAGTAGGAGCAACAAGCAAGAAAATTAAGTTTCAGCATCATTCCTTGTCATGGATTATAATTTCTAGTAGAAAACAATTTTAAGGGCAGACTTTATGAATAGATAGCATCATATCTGTAATATTAATGGTAACACTTTAACAAGATAGTCAATCTTTAAAGGCCTAATTTAGTTAACTAATAACTGACACATACTAATCCCTCCCCCACTCCCTACTCCCAAGAATAACAGTCTTTCATAATATTAAGGATTAAAGTCTTGGTAATTTGATGGCAATGTAGTATTACATACAACATCTAACCAAAGACTTATTTCTAGGGTTTTAAATTTTGACTTCTGTGGTCATAACACATAGCACTTTATATACCTTCAGAGATAAAATATTAATAGCACTGTATCTGTTTGGTGGGGAAACGAAAATTCCTTAGTTAATATAACCCAAAATCTTTAAAAAAATATTTCAATCAATCATATGGATACTATGGTAATGGAAGTTACATAAATTTTTGAACTGGAAGAACAAAGGCATTAAAGCAGCCTTTAAAAACTTTTATGGGGGGAAAAAAAACCCCTAACGAACGAACAAACAAAAAACCCAAACGCCCTCCCCTGTCCAAATATATATATAAAAAATTAAAAATCCCACCACAGCTTCTCATCTATCTTTATGATGAGGAATTGGTGGCTAAATGAGGAATGGAGTTTATTAAAAGTCCCTTATCAAGGCCAGTCAGCAAAATAATTGTTTTTAAGGGTTTCAGCATAAAACACTATTTACACAGGAAGCAGAGAAAGACAGCAACATTTAATTTTTCTGTCCCTCTTTCCCCTATCACATATTCTTTATCTGCAATGATAATATAATCCACACACAAAATAGAGGTTTATTTTGTTTCCAAAGGAATTACCTAGTTTCTGAGGATTATTTTTGTTCTTAAAGCACAGAAGGAGACATTTCCAGTCATCCCCATTAACATATAACACTAGTCCTATAAAAGTACCCAACCTGCAGAATGTGCTTACATTCTGACCCTACTCGGATATCTCACACCTGGCCAATCTAAGCAATGAAGCCTCTGGCCTATATACATGTGCCAAGGTATTTTTAGGAAAGTGGTTTTTTTTTTTTCCTTTTCTTTTTTCCTCTTTATTATAATATTTGTATCACTTATGATCTATGCTTCGATTTATCTTCCTTCGAAACAAATTACACAGTATGTATTAAATGTCTCAATTTGCATGCTATTCATTCTGTAAAGATTTTCTCTGCAATGAGTTTCCTGCACAGTGCTGAACAAGACAGATCTTTGCATCTGGAATTCTCATTTGTAGAGCAGAAATTCTTCTGTTATTTTTCCCTTCCGTTTTCTCTACTGATACTATCAGGAAGGGAAAGAAATATACCTTTAATACCTCTATAGCCATAATCTTGCATGATCAACCCCAGGTGTGACTATGATGGAAATAAATAATTAGAACAATAGATTTGGATGTTCTCTGCTCTTCTACATGCAAATTCATAGCATATACATCTGCTTAGTTAAGAACAAATAGGAAAGTAAAATACCTTCTATTTAGCTTAAGATATCTTTCAAATTGCCAAAATACCAATATATTTTCTCCTCTTCTCACTGATATTTTGGTCTTTGTCCTTCCATCTACTATTCACTGCAACATAAGCCAGCTACAACTTCATTTTATTGTTAAAACTGTTTTGAACTATTAAGAACAATAATGAAGGCTTTCAAGCAGTGTAATAGGCGGCCATATTTTAGAGGTCATGGAAAAAGTTTAATACTGATGATGGAGGTTCTCACAGTACTTGGCTAGTTTCAGTCTGAACTTCGTACAAACAATAAGAGTATGATACAAAACTAAGCTCTTCATTATCGCAAAACAGGTGATAATGACGGAAACTAACTTCCCTAATTAATCAGACATTGTGGAAGTTTATACCTTACAAAGCACCTACAAAATAATTATATCCACAGGAAATCTCTACAAATAAAAAAAGCATGTTGTATGTAACTTGTAAGAGTTTCCACTCTGCCACCTTCAGTTACAATTCTTCTCATAAATAGCCAAAGATGCCTAAATGTCCAAACAAATATAAGGCATATATAAGGTGGTGTAGTTTCAGAGCACTGTGTATAACTGCCACAAACCTAAAATTTAAATTATTGCACAGAGGGGTCATATTTACACTGAGACATCCCTAGTATAAGTATGACCATTCTCTTAAATAATTTAAATTTTCCAAATTTTGTAAATTATTATCTACTTTAAGAAGAATTAATCTCCCTTACAGTAAGTACTCTATCAGCCTAAATGTACAAGCAATAACTTAAAGTATTTGAGTTCATGGGAAAGTGGAAAATATGCAAAGTTGCATTAAGCTCCTAACACATCTGCCTTAGTTACCATCCCTTTTCCCCCTTTATCAAAAGTACATCTATTTTTAAACTAAATGGTACAAACACACCACCTAATTTTTTCCTTTTAGATTGACAATCTTTCTCAAGAAAGAATCTGAACTTAATCTAACTGTCTATTGTAAAGTAATAAACCCAGCATACAAACCAAACCCAAAACCACATAGCTCTCACCTCAGCATTGTAGAATTTGGTTTTCACATCTAGTGGCTTAAGGACCTGAATGAAAAGGAAAAACCAGACAGATTGACAACTGGTTTCTTAGAAAACTTCAGCATAAACTGTTTATAAGTGCTAGGATTTTTACTGAAGTGATATTTTTCTCTTTGATCTTGCACGCAATAGATGCATAATCGAATATATGATATAATCATCTTGTCTAAAAACTCACAATTCAGAGTATATACTCAATGCTTCTTATCTGCACACTTGACTGCTTTTCTGCTAAGCAGTTTCCTCAGACTGAAAACAAATACTTCTCCACCTAAGCACTGGCCTCCTAGGAAACCAGACAAATCCAGTGCACTCAGTAGATCTGTTTTTAAAATAACATTACATCCATCTTGTATCCTGAAGTGGTCTGCACTTGCTTTCAAGAATGAACAAGAACCATGTAATATTTACAAGTCCTTCAGTGTTCTGCAACAACAGCTGCTGAGAACGTCTCTAAAAATAAATGAAATAAGAGAACTATTTGTGTGATTAGCTTAAGCAACACACCATTACTAGGCTTCACTTCCCTCTTGAAAATGCAACTGTTAACAAGAAACAAAAAGCCAACAAATCATTTTAATTGCATGAGATTAAATCAGCAGAAGAAAATTTCATGATATAAAAGGTAAAGTATATAGTGTTGGTTTTAAAATGGTTGGGTTTTTTGTGCATCAAGTCACTACAGTTAAAACATTCATATATCAAATATACATACACTGATGTAATTGAAGGAAGTAATCTTCTATTATACTTGTAAGGAAACAAATTTAAATTATCTTGCTGAAGACATCTATTTCCCTTTACACAGGAAAACTTTTCTTTTGTTTACATGTAACTGTACTGCATTCTGAGAGATCCTTCAAGTACCAAGTTGTGAACAAATTTTTTAGCTCCAAAGAATTCAAAACTAAAAAGTAGTCTTCACAGAGATTTTTGCATTATAACAGGCATAATGTTCAAATCTTTCAAGTAATCACAACTATCTTTAGTAAGAAAAAAAGTTAAAATTTTAATTTAAGTGTTTGTTGGTTGAGATTTTTTTTCTGCAAAATATTTTGCTCAGTAAGCTTCTTATTAATTTCCCTAAATGCTGATGTTTTCTCTCTCCTTCTGATAAAGAAAGTCCTTCCATTTATTCATTCCACTAAATTTCAAGCAGCATTCCAGTAAAAATCAAATAATTACTGTGAGGCTTATGCCCCAACACTCAAAACCAAATAACAACCAAACACTAGAAAGGATCATTGCTTCTTTGTAGAAACTGAATGGTGATAACCACTTGAAAAAAACCTTAGTATTAACCTAGTATTAAACCAGTATTAAACTACATATAATGGTTAAAAGTTGTTGAAAACCAGCTGCAACAGCAGTTCAACTTGAAAGATCCTAGAAAACATAACTGAAAAAGTTAAGAATCTGTCAGAGAAAAATGTGGGGTTTTTTGTTATAAAATAGCTGGCAGCACTTTGATCAATAGCAGCCATCAATTCCTATTGTAAAGGCATCATTTAGTTTTCTGCAACATTTCTTTTCGTTTGTTCTCAGATTTTCTAGATGACACCTCCATGTAAAATTTTAAAAAATAACAACCAAATTTGCTTAGACAAGTGTTTGTTTCATAATGAATCAGCTAGTATTAATAGAATGGCATTGAAGTGTATATATTAGTAACATGTTTTAGTAAAGAACATGGTAGTGCTGGGTTAACAGTTGGACTCAATGATCTTAAAAGGTCTTTTCCAACCTAAATGATTCTATGATTCTGTCACTTTTTGAGAAGCATTTATGCTTCCTCCTTTGAAGGAAGAGATTCAAATATAACAGATCACAGGCTTTAGCTATTTTGACATTAAAGTTGACTGTGCTGAATTCAGCCAAAAAACAAGGAAGTTATAATATGCACGCAAACCCCTGACAAATGTCCAAATAAGTTTCGATATCAAACCTAAAGGAGATAAATTAACATCTTGAACAAGACTCTGGAAAGAACAAGGGTAGGGAAGGGAGAGAACATGAGAATTGGAAGCCTACATACAAATAGGCTAGTGATCAGCAAAAGCCTAATGGGAACAGAATACTGAACTCCTGGGGGACAAAGGATGGAGAAATTGAAAGGCCATCAGTTTCACAAGGAGAGCAAGACATATGACAAAAAGGTGAAAATCATCTTCGGTAGAGATGATTAAACACTGTGGAGTTTCTGTGTTCAGAAGAGTACAACATGAAAATGGCCGTGGAATGCTTTTCCCTATGATTGTCTGCAAATGCCTTTGACTAATCAATACTGGCCTTTTCAAGGCCCACAAGGACTAACAGCACTTGAGTGTTCTTTGTAGTATATGGCAATATAGCCTTCTAAAAGATGAAATACTTTTTTTCTGAAGCATCTAGGTAGAATACTGGAAAAGAATAAATTAAATCACCTGAAACTTACAAAAGATACCTATCTCAATTACATATCATTCCTGTATTGCCAGACACTCTGTGAGACTTTTCACTAGACTAAAAAAAGAATTCAGTAAAGCAGGTCACCTAAATCTCCATTCTGGAAAAGAGCTCACAATTCTCCAAGTGTCAGCATATTTCTCAAACACACCCACAAAAAAAAAAAAATCAACCAAACCAACCAACCAAACAACAACAAACCAAACAAACAAACCACCCATTAAATGCCCAGCTAAACCAGACTCTTTCCTGACAGAACCACTCCCTCGATAGTTTCATGTATTCTTCAGTTATTCTAGTCTCAAATCCCAAAATCTGCGCAATGAAACAAAGGTTTCAACTCTATCAATTACTTCTGTGGATATTAGTCAGATGTAACACACTAGACCTCTTTGCTTAGTTTCCTTTAAAAAAACACCCAAACCACTACCTTCTAATTTAAAAAAAAGGTTACACATACCAAAAGAAAAATCTTAAGTTTACGATATAAAGTGAAATGTTAGATGGGTCAAAGTCAGAATGAACAGTATTTCTTGGGTTTAAAAATAATCATAAAGACGGCTGCTACAAAGAGGTTGTTTTTTTTTAAAGAGTAGATTTTTTTTTTTCCTCAGTAAATGATTAAACATTCTAAGATGTAATATTTATAAATTCTAAAATGTTTAACTACATGGTAATTAGAAACCATCAGTTAATGTGAAGTTTTAAGTTACAATTCTTAGCAGTTCTCTTTTTAAAAAAGTCAGATTATTAGCATATAAAAGTACTTTTGAACTATCAAATGTTTTAAAAGGGATTTTCCAGATTCACCCACGTCTTAAAAATAAGAGTATTTCATGCAATACCTGAAACTTGAAGAATTTTCTGAAGTACATCTTCTCTCCTGTCTGCGTAGTGTAACTTACTGCACAAACTAAGCTGAAAGAAACAATTTAAAAAAACCCAACTTTAAATTTTGTGCCTATATCAAAGCAGCAGCAGAAGTACATACATGTGCTGCAGTTTCATTTACGCTTATTTAATCATAGAAAAATTTAAAACCTTACATGTGTGTTCCTATCTCCTTCACTTCGTGATGTATCACATCATCAATGCAACAGTCAGGCTTAAGTTCTGCCACTGCAGCACTAGAAGCAGAAAGGTTCAAGCGCTGAGAACTTGTCTGAAGGTCAGCCTGGGGACAGAAAAAATATAGCATTGGTTAGAACTGCAGTTAGTTAAAGCAATCTAAAGAAAATTAACTTATGTTATAAAATGCTAGGCTTCACTGAGCATTTTGTATCCTGCATGCTTTTATACATATAACTAAGATAGGTTAATATGATGAGATACTTGCCCAAGCTAAAGACAGGTACTAAATTTTATATAAATGGTCCAATTCTTTAACTGGCAGCTTATAACATCTCTATTTACTTTTTACATTTATTTCTGAAATAACTTCTGGAATTTCTATTCTTAATGTATTATCTGTTCATCAGAAAAGGCAAAAAATACAGAGACACAGGGAAAGAACTCATTTGAAACAGAAGCAAAATGCAAGTTCATACACACTTTACAAAGGCTTATTTACTGACCTCATTGAAACTGCAAGTAAGTGAATATAACTCAATTTTATTAGCTGTGCAAAATTTTCTACACAAATTCTCCAGAGAAGCTTTATAACAACCAATTTTTTTAATACAGTCTAGTTTTTAATTTTAATCTGCTGTCATCATTTCTATTTTACGTCTTAACCGTTTCCAGGTATATTTTCTGGATTGCAAAAAGTGATGGATATTTCCTGAAGTCTATATAGCAGCCTTAAACACACAAAATATTGTCAGAAAACACACTCCACGTATTTTTTTATAAATCCTGTAAGTAGATTTATCTTCACATACCTTCACCAGTATGTCCTTAACAACTTGATTACTATCATTGTGTACACTAATGTAACTGGAAAAGGTCTCTCCCAGAAATATATTTCTGTGGTTAGAAAAAAAACCCACAACAGTTTAGTAACAATTATTTAAAAGAAAATACAGAACATTTCACTGAAACCTCTAAGTTCTAACTATAATATATATAATACACACGTGCATGCACATGTGTTTGACAGATCAAATCATACAAGTACATTGACACTTTCACACCCATAATTCTAAATGTCATCCTTTTAAGACGACTTCAGAAAAAATCAACCAAGTCAGAATTTTTTTCTAGATAAAAATCTGAGAAGATGGCTTACAGTACCCACAAAAATCACTGTAGTAAATTCTGTTAATGTAAGAAGTGATTTATAGCAGTGCATTATGTTAGAAATTCATGTACAACTGCAAATTTCTTTCATCTTTCAACCCTTACTATGTTCAGAGTCAGGCTACATACAAGAAATATCAGGCAGCACACATTTATATATTATGCCACGTTATAAAGCAAGCCATACATTTCACTGCATAACAATGATATTTAAAAAGTAACAAACATTATCATTAAATAAATTTTAAACCTTGCATGTTAGTTACAGCAATTCATTCTTACCCAAAATTTTGAGGCAAAGTCAACATTTCTCCTAGCATCAAAGTTTCTGCTCCCTTTACAGTAGAAGGATCATCTTTCATGAGCTGGTTAAATAGATTACCTGTAGAAATATTAAATTATTTGAATATTTGCTAAGTCTAAAGCTTTGTATACATTTAAGTTATGAAACTTAATCACTTATTTAGATGAAATTTATTTTAGACCTATTTATTTTACAACTAACTTCTTTAGGGATGAAATACATTTCTATAGGCCTGCCTATAAATTATAACTTTCTTCCATGAGCTTATGTTCAATAAGTCATTCCATTTACACAGCGAAGGGCACAACCCCAAAGGCATTGCTCAAATTAACCTTAAACTTTAAGAGAAATTCTGCCCCCGTAGAGAATATTATGTAACAAAACTGATCAACTCCACTTTCTTCCCCTGCTTGCTTTGAATTTTTCCTTTGCCTCTTTCTTACACTTGACTTCTAGACTGCAACTATTACTAGGGGACATCCCAGGGATTTCCAGTTTAAGACTGTACGCCAAGCATAACACAATTCAAAAGCAGTGATTCTCGCAAAATAATTTTCCATAGACATTCACATGTTGTTTCTAATTACCAGGGCATTTTCTCCAGATATAGACAATACTAACACCAAACTGTCTACAATTACACATTTATCTCTCAACTGCCCTCAATCTTGTGTGTTAATTGCTCAGGCTTTGAGGCCACATTTGCCATCATCAAGCTTTCAAAGTTGTAGGTGGTGGTCAAGAGCACACCTTGGTATTACCAAACAAAATATATCACTGTTTCAGATTACCATCTATGTTAAATCCTAGGATTCCTCTAACATCTATGCTTCAGATGCTCACATTGCTTAAACCTAGTAATATGTAGATAACAATAGCAGAAAAGACATACCTGGCAAATCTCTTTCTTCACAAGTCACTGGAATATTAGTGAATAAGGTAGGTTTGGTTAGCCTCATCACTGGGGAAA